>JANHGN010002905.1:64668-109954 GCA_024605025.1 Megaceryle maxima | reverse complement strand
GACGGACGCGCGGCCAACCCCCCCCCCCCCCCCCCCCCCCCCCCCCCCGGCGGCCCCCGCCGGGGGGGGGCCCCCGGCGAACTCGGGGGGGAGGGGCGGGGGGGGGGCGGGGGGGGGGCCCCCCCCCCCCCCCCCCCCGGGGGCGGTGTGTGAGGAGAGCCGACGGGGCCTGAGGCGAGGGTCACGGCCGGCCGACTCCTCCCCTTCCCCCCTCCAGCTGCCTCACCTGAGGGGAAACCTGCAGAGCCTCCGGGGTTTCTCCCGCAGCTACACCGCAAAATGGAGGCTGTGGGGCCGGGCGGCACCCGCCCCGCCCACGGCACCGAGCCCGCCCCGGCCCGGCCCACGGGCCGCGCTCCCCGCAGGCCGGGGCCCCGGGCCCGAGTCCTGGCAGGGCCGAGGCGGACCCGCAGCGGCTCCCTGTGGTGACCGCCCTGCTAACCCGGGACCCCTTTCCTATCCGTGCAGGCTTGCCCCATCTCGCTGAAGGAAAGCTGCAGCACGCTCGGTTCTCTTTCAGAACGGCTGAGAGGTAAGTTCAAAGACGCAAGTGCCACAGAAACGCAGATCAGCTCGTGAGGGGAAACACTGAACACGGGAAGTGCCAGGAGATGCCGTCCCACGGGGGTCCTTAGCCACCAGCTTAGGAAAGGAGGAGTCCACACTGCAGTTTCCCTACAGCACCACTGCAGTGAAGTTAAACCTGAATGCATGTAACTCTAAATCAAGTCTGTTATCCAATAACGCATAAGTCTTTAGATCAGGATCATCATTCAGTAGCTGGCAGTTAATCGGCCAAGTCACTTAGACCACCAGAACAGGCAAAGTATATAAAAGATGTAAGTGGAGCTGGAGTAGCTCCTTTTTATATAGTTATTCAAGATCAGGATCTAGATCCCGAGAGGACATAAAGGTAAAATTGGCCTGGCTACTGAATACCTTCCTCTAGATATTTGTAAGCAACTGTGGGAAGTACACCAAGTGTGTTTGCTTCTATTCATATGATGTTTAGATGCTACATATACATAGTGCTTTTTTTACCTGATGGTTAGTTAGTCAGAAGAAACTTTGATGAGCAAGATACAATTTATGAAGGATCCACCTATGATATTATGCACCTGTTACTTGAGATTATTTAAAACAGGTTCTTCTTTATGATAAACTTGTTAGCAGTTCAGAGATCACTGAAATGCAGGTTTTTTTCCTGTAGCCTAGTGCAGCATTTGCTCTAGGTGAAACAGCCACTGTTCTAGTTGTCTGTAAAACAGCATTAAGTGCAGGCAGCAAAAATAGTTGGGTAATAATTTACTATGCTTACTTACTTCACATGAAAAGTACCTAAAGCCACATCTAAAAAAAAAAAAAATCCAATAAATTACTGATCTTCAGCAAAATTGGGCTTGTTCTTCCTTGTTTGCCCAGAAGACATCAGGAGCAGCTTTTAGAATTTAATTCCACATCATTCTTCATCTGATGCTCCCAGCATATGTCTACTTTAGTTCACTTCTGTTAAGCACATTTCTTTCAGGACAGCTATGTATTTAAGTCCTTGTTTCCATGGGAACCTAGTACATTTATAAAATACCCAATTCTTTTATCTGTTCCGCTTAGTGGCCTGTTGGATTTGAGCTATTCAGGAAAGAAACAATCTGTTTAAACAAACAAGTGAGAAGAGCAAGAGAAAACATTTTAGCAAAAAGGCTATGTCTGAGGAATCTGTTAAATTTGTTGCTTGTTTATATGTTAAAAAGAATATCTGGAATTACTTTTTTAAAAGCATGGAATGGAACCACTGTGTTCATCTCATTTCACCCCCTATATTTAAGGAAATCCCTTGGCTTGTTCCTCTAGATAGAGACAGGACCTTTAGGAAAGCTTCTAAAACCCCATGTAAAGTCAAAACAACTTCTCACTATTAGTGAAGTTAGGAGACAAACTCTTATCTCTTCTGTAATATCCTTGCATCTTCTGCTAAGACATGATACTGGACAGAATTCTGGTCTGGAGGGACTTTGGCTCTCAGCTACACAGTTGTGCTAGCAGAGTGCTATCAAGAGAGATGAAATGAAACTTTTTTTTTTTTTTTCCTCCTGAATAATTTAGTGTTGATGACACAGGTCACAAAAGCAATGATGCTTCTCTTTGTTATGTATCCTGGTTGGATGTTATTTCCCGCTTGAATAATATGAACCGTTATTTTTGATGTTGTAATTCAGCCAATGCACTTAAATAAAAAAAACAAAAAACAAAAAACAAAACAAAACAAAACAAAAAAAACCCAAAACTTTCCCAGAGTTTATCGTAAGCAACAAGATCTGGTCAGCTTTGAACCCTGGGTCAAAGTGTAACAAACCAAACAGGATACTTCAGTGATCCAAGTCTAAATTATGTGCTAAAAATACTTTACCTGTGACAGTACCTTGTGACTGCAGTAATTAAAATGCAGATAGTCGAAGTTAGCTGTTGAGTTAACCTTCCCTGTGCACAGGCAGCAGAGCAAGTTCAGTTCACTGAGGGAAGACCCTGAGTTTGCTTGGCAGCTCAAGGGAGAGACACTGCCCTGTGAGTCATGTTAGGGCTCCACCCAGTTGTAGTCCAAACACTGAGATTTCACAAAAACCTTACAACGGAGTTACCACCAGGGTCTCTAGTTCTGTTATGTGGAATCTCCCTCAAAGGAGCAGCTTTATCCTTCTTCAGAGTGCAGGAGAACAGCAGGTGATCCTAGCGGACTGCTTAAAAAGAGCAACCATGTTCAATGTTTCTCACCATCAACTTTTTAATCCTTAGGATTAGAACCATGCATTTCAGATATAGATGGCAGAATAAAATGTTTGTTATTCTCAATAATATAGACCAATTAATTTTATCTCCACTTTCCAAGGCTTACAACCAAACACATGGTTAATCAAAAGATCAGTCACTGGACATACCGGGTCAGTTTGACACAGTGTATGTTCTAAAGGAGGAATTCAGTATAAACCACGCGGATGTTCACAGAAAGCTTGACAAGAACACAGAATTAGACAAACCACAGAAGACAGGAGTTAGCATGAGTAAGGATAAAAAACTTGTAAGAAAGATGGCAGTGTTGAAAAGGGAATTTGTAGAATTCTGTTCACTTGGTATAGGATCAGTTCTGAGTTTTTTTTATTAACTGAGTAGGGCACAAAAGTTAGGAATAAACTAATGATATCTGCTGTTGAAACTGAGTTATCACCAATACTGAGAGTAATTAAAACCAGGACAAATATATAGGTCTAGAATTTTTGGTATTTTCATTTAAGAAGTGTCATAATGCCAGGTCATGCATGTAAATTAGTAATTCTCTTGGCAAAGTGGAGTTCAGCTGCAAATGACAGCAAGGGCAAGAGATTGAGGTGCTCAATCACACTACACGACAGACATCAAGAGGCAAACAAGGAATTTATAACAAGGAATTTAATACTTAATATATTCTTAAATTAATTGATTTGTATGCTGATATGGGTATGGTCTTTACCAGCTCAAATTCAAGAAAGACAAATTATGTTTTGTGTGCAGCTAATTGATCAAAGCATAGACAGCGTGTCAGAACAAAGGAGATACAGCTCAGTATGTTCAGTAAAATGAAGGCTACAGAATGATGGCTACCTATAAGAGATGATATATAAATACCAGGAAGAACATGAAATAAGAACTTTAGTAGGGATAAATGAGTTCTATTTGGGTATATTTAAAAGTATTTAAGATCTGGTTGGTCAAAATGTCAAAGAACTGAATTTGTGATTCTGAAAACCCCTTCTAAGGTAAAGTTAGTGGACACAGGGAACCACAGGGGATGGCAACAATGAAGTGTCTGTTTAAACACCAACTCAGCAGCACAAACTTCTTTCCCTACCCAGAGAAACACATTTTCTCCAGTCATGTGAATTTAGAATGTCAAATGCTTAACCAGCATGCTAACAATAACACAATAGAGTGGGCAGGGACACCCTTTAGATCTTATTCTAATCCTAGCCACCAGCAGAACGGTTCTGTGCAGCATCAAAGTATCTGATAGCAGTCATGGGAAACCTGCCTGTTGCATACTGCATATCCACCAATACCTTCTGAAGAATCATCTAAATGTCATCTGCAAGCCTTGCAGCAAAACAAAGCACAGGGAAGCTAATTACCATCAGGTATCTGCAATTTCTGTTGTGCTACATGCATCCTTCTTTCTACTGCTGAGACTGTCATCAGTTGAGAAATACTGGAGCATTACCAGCTCCCTCCCGCAATTTTCAGAAGGCGTTTCTGTTACAGATAATTCATCCTGCAGGTACTGATTTTGGTTAAGTAACGCAAAGTACTTCTATGTGCTTGTCGGTTTTACATGCACTTGCTCAAAGATGTGAGGCAGTACAGTCTTACTACACCAGGGAGATGTTGGAATGAAGCATAATGTCCGTGTGCTAATTAAACTGCAGGTTGCCAGAGCTCACTGAAAAAAAAAGCCCATGAGGTTTCATTGTCTCTTTGTACTGCCAAGAAATGCCCTGCTGAAAGACTGTTCTGCTGTTGAGGCTGACTGAGATCACGTCTGAGATGGGTCTGAGGCAGCAAAGTGGACCAATTTTATGCATTCCTCCAACTTTTCTAAGTACACAGTATATATATTCTGTGTATATACATATATATATACTAAAAGGGAAGAAGAGAATCAACTGTAACAGTAAACTCTGTTCTGAATATTATGTATATTGAGGAGAGTGAATTTTCAAGGAGGGCTTCATGCTGAAGTTCACGCTGACATGCCCATGTCAAGATCAGCTCAACTAAGCCAAGATACAGAAAACAGATCTTATAATTTGAGCCATTAAATACTTGAGTCCTAGGAACTGGTGAAAGAGCCATTTAAGCAAGGTATGTTAGAGCCCAGTACTTAACAGGAAAACAAGTGCATTGCCAGAAATGAGCAGTAACATCCAGTAAAGTTGTATTCATTCAGATAAGCCATCTAAGAAAAGAAAGGCTGAATATGTCACAGAGGACAGAAAAGTTTATTACAGTAGTGAGGGCACTAATATGACAATGTAATATACAGTGTATATAGAATCAGACACAGAGAACTATCTATCCTGACTATTTAAAGTTAGACTTTATCAAAGTCATTTGGAGCAACACATCCTAAACAAACAGAAATTTTGAAAGTTCCCTAATAAGTTCAAGAAATTTGTGGTTTACAAATCAAGTTAAAGCTTGAAATCTGTGGTGATGTTTCGTGACTCCCAAGCTTTTCCCACCAGATTTTCTATTGAACCTCAGGGTTTTTAAATAGATTTCTGTAAAGCAGAACAATTAGAATAAAATACCTTTAGGAATTCCCAACCATTCCAACCCAAACCATTCTGTGAATCCCTGTCTCGATTTTCAACTCCAGAGAAGGAATGCCTCCTAGGTAGTAATACAGCCCAGGATTTACAGTTAAGCAAGATGATGCATTACATTTGTGTTTGCAATATTGTCCTTCAGAAGAGTGGCCACTGAAATTTGACATCAGGCATTCAAAGTTCAAGAGTCTAAATATGGATCACACTGTGCCATTCACCCAGTAACAAGGGACAGAATGGATGGGATCAGGTACAGTTTTTAAGAGGCAGCTATTTTTTTTTTCCTAGTCCAGTTCCAAGCATTTATCCCTGTACTGCCTGGCATACAACTGAACCTATGGATTGTGGCCTGACACCTCTACTTTGCAGTAAATCTTTCTACCTAGGAAGATGTAACCTCAGTCCCTTAAGAGATATCACCATTAGTCTTCAGGTTCTTCCAAGAACTGGCAAATTCCATAATACCTTTTCTTTATCAATGATCACAAATTGATCTTTTTTTCCTCAGAACTTTGCATTTTGTGCACAGCAGCTTATTAAATAGCATAGCTATTCAATGGCAGAGTATTAAAAAAAACTTTCTTCTTATGTTTTATCAGTTTTTCTAAGAGGGAATGGCAAGAGTTTACTGTTGAGGAGAGATCAGGGCAAGAATATTATGCTTTCCCCTCTGCGTTTTTTTTTTCCCCAGTAATTGAGAAGCTTATCCAGATCTTTTCCTCTTTTTTGCTCTTTTCTTCCACCTATTTCAAGGCTTACTTTAAAAACCACCTTGACCTGAAAATTTGTGTAATAAAGTCTGAAAACAAGAGAAAACATTTTTATTCAGACTAATAAAAACCAGGAGCTGAGTTTTAACGCTTACTTAACACTCACATAAAACATTTTCAAAGAGATCTGAGAATGTTTGCTATACCTTCAGTTTTCATGTACCTTGTCCTTGCAATTAGAATTTAGCACTGCATCACAATTTTCCAAACTGGAACAACCAGTACAGGACCTACAGCTTTGTAACCCCAGTCCCATTCTTGGATTTATCTGGCAAATTAGCACAAAAATTATTTTGGGGAATACTGATGTTGCAGCCTTCTCCAATATTTCATGTTAATTTACTAAAACAGATGCAAGGCATCAGAAATAGTGATCAGTAATTAGGTGGGAGCTGTTACATCGTAGAAGAGGGATGCTTTTACTCTATTAGGCAAAACCTCCTCAGTACAACTGAACAGGCATCTAAAGGTAATGTTATTAGCCAAGACTGTGAACAGTTACAGCTTAGATTGCTATTGGCTTTTTCTTTTTTCCAGCTAATTAACTAATATAATGTGAAATAGTTTTGGGGGAGAAAATTGGAAGTTTCTGTTCAATAATTATAGACAATAGTCAACTTTTAACATCAAAACTTCATGGTGTAGTTCTGCTGTGCTTTTCTTTTTTTGCAAAGATGGAAACTCCAGTAGCCACACTTTTTCAGCCACAAATGCTTTTCAAGCCCTTTTAACCATGAACTCCATTGCTAGTTTAGTTCTCTGAACCCCTGCTTTATGAGGGGCCAATGCTATTGACCTTGATTTCCTTTCCCAAAGGGTCAGATAGGCATAGAAATGATACCATCATGTAAACCAAATTCAGTCTCGTACTGGGTCAGCACCCTGATAAAGATGGGCAAATATACAGCACCCCTCTCTTGTCCTCCATGGAAAAGCATATTCTGTGCAACACAAGAAGCCAGGCTTTCAGTGTGCTTTACCAGTTGGGAAGAAAACCTGCAAAGAAGTCTGCAGAATTGGAGGTGTCTTTCATCCACTCTAGTTTTCTTTCCCGGTGCCATGATCTACTGGTTTTTTTTCCAAAGTAGATTCATGATACAATAAATGAGAAACACTTTTTTTCTATGCAGAAGCCATTCTTGCCATTGCATTGTAACTTTTATTTCAAATACATTCTTACAAGAAACCTGTATTTTGTTATATAAGTAGATAAACCCAGAAGACAAAAGATTAATGTATTACATTTTAAAATACTGGGCTCAACTAAACTGCAGCCATTCCCATTCACTTCCTAAACCATGTCAGGGACTTTTCAGGGCAATGGAAATAAAGATGTAAACCAAGTCATCTAGGTAATTAAATTACGGTCCAAGGAAATTTGTAACACCACCACAGAAAAGTGTATCAGCTCATTCTAGGCTCTTTGAAGTGTAGGGTGGCAGAATTTTCTTTATAAACTCAGAAGTTTTTCATTGAGAGCAATCTGGGACTGTGTGAGGTTTGCCAAGTAGGTTACCATCAGTAGGTCCTGTGAGGGCAAAAAAAACCCAAAAACAAACAGTGATCAGAAATATTAACAAGGATCGTAGCCTATTAGGAAGTTGATTTTTCAACATCTGCAGAGCAGTTTACAATCAACTACTAGAAATAACCGTTAGTCCTGAAAATCCTATGCTGAAGAATGCTGCCCTTGCAGGAAGAAGGTTTTGGTATTCCTAGAATATGAAACACTGTTTGTGAAATTTTAACTCAGAGTTCACCCATGTTAACCAGGCAAGTCAAAGGGCATAAGCGAAATTAAAAATTAGTTCTGGTCTTGCAGACTGTGGGTGAACAACATGTTCAAAAACTTAGCTTTCATTTTCTAAAGATCTCTTACAGAAATAAGGTAGCACCTACATCTTAAATGTTACACAAGTATGCAAGGAGACAGAGCTTCAGCTCAGGCAAAGGAAGCTGGCAAGTCACCAGTTATCCTTGAAATCAATCCTGCTTTAAGCTTAGTTATTCATATTATCCAATCACTCTGGAAGAATTCTGGAAGAATTGGTGCTGCCTTTCAGATTACTTCCATAATTCTCAAGTGCTTTAAAACTTAATCTCTCATTTGCAGTTGCTTGCAAGACTATTATGGTGAGCTCCCTGATCCACCTTCAGCTCTTAAAATATCAAATTACTGACAAGAAAGGACTTAATTTTCTATTAACATGTTTGTATGAAAAGACAAGACTGTTCAGACAAATTTGTGCCTGTATGACACATTTTCAAAACTGTTGGCAATACACTGAAAAAATTATATGATGAACTTACATTGATATTGCTGTTCAACATTGTCTCAAAGTCCTCTGGTGAAATCTTTGGCACCTGGTTGATAAGATCCATCAGGAAACGTCCAACGGTATTATCAGCAGCCACTTTGCCAGACTGAGCATAAGAAACACAGACTTCACAATGAGTAAAACTCAGAAAGTGTATGGCCCAGAAAGAGAATATACTAAAAGGAAAACCAAGATATACAACCTTACATCAAATTTATTTGCTGGCTTATAAAACTCTGGCCTTACCAACACATCCTCTGCATACTGCAGCACCATGGTCAGGGTATCCTGAATCCTGGCTGATGCTGACCCCACCTGCTGTAAGTCACTGGACAAGCCAATCACTCGATTAGGGCTAAAACAAGTCTTCATGATGAGATCCACTGAAAGCAAAAGAAAGATCAGTGAAAAAAACCCGACTGCCACCAAAAGACAGTTTAAATCCTTAACTTATTGAAGATTTTTAGGATAGCTTCAGCAAGATTCATTCCCAGAAGAATTCCCAGAATGCCAATTTTACTAGGGTAAAAAAGGCATTTGAACAGTGTCCCAAAAATGGTTAAAACCAAAATAGGAAGGAAACATTCACCTCCTATCCGCTCTGTATCATAATAAACGTATTTCACTGTTAGAGGTGTGAACATCACGCCCATAGTTTTACCAGGGACTCCCATTGGGGCACTAGAAAAAAAAAAAAAAAAACAACAACAAAATGTTTTCAGCATGAACATGTTTATGGGAGAAAGTAATAGATTTCCATCTCAATGATCTCTGTTACTGCTGAAGTGTGAACATGAGTAGGTTACTCATTCACACCAAAATCAGCAGTATGAAAGACCACAAATGACTGAGGACAGGAAATGAGTCCTGGCATACTATTAATTGCTCATTTTCATCCAAGAATATTCCTAGCTGGTCTGACATCTGTCAGCATGAATTCATGAAGAATTAAGTACTATCTTCTTAGCAACAGTTTCTTCTTGCTTATAGAGTAGATATTCTTCTATCCTGAAATACTCCACACTTCTAGAAATCACTTGAGAAACTAACATAAATATAGCATAAAATGAAGTACAAAGCACTATCAACGCCTTTATTGCTTCTATTATTCCAAGTATTTGAAGTTCATTTATGCTTTCAGTAAGATGTCGTGTCACCGCTCCATTTTTGAAGATGCACAGTGAAGCAGCAGTAGAAAGGCTGGGATGTTATCCTTCAGCCAGCTCTGGGAAGAACAGTGAGGTACAATAGTTTAATTTCTCCATCACATTTAATCTCCATCATTAATTGATTAAAATGGAAGGGCTTAAGGGGAAGAATGACTGATCAGGAAGATGCTGCTTCAGTCATGTTTTAACTGCACTAGTCCTCCAACTTGTATAAATAAACTGCCAAGCAATAAAGCCCAGTGACTACAGGCTACCATTCAGACAATGTGATGGAAGTTGTGACACGCTAGCCATATGAATCCTGTGAAATGTCACAAAGATGTCTAGAACACTGTTAAAGTTAATTAAGTGATGATTCCCCAACCCAATGAGGTACCAGCTTATGAAAGATTAGGTCTTTCAACTTATGATGGTCAAGACATTCCCATGGGAAGCAAGCTATGATCCCTGGCTCAGCGCTGTGCTTTAGCTACTGCGCTATACTGTCCAAAATGGAATGCTGCAGCCTGCTACATTTCTCGTGACCCTGCTCTGGTGTCTCTTGGAAATTCAGGTAGCTCCCCTCCCAGAGTACCTGACGTAGGCTTTAATGCTCATGCGTGAATTCTGGAGACTGGTGTCCACAGTGAGGTGGATTGGATTGTGCGCTTCCCGGCTGTAGTACTCATGGATCAGGACAGAGTGTTCCGTGATGTCATGACCTGTTGCATACCTTCAAAAGGAACACATCTGAGTTGAGGAGCCATTCTTCCAACATTCAAGTGCCTCATTTTTGGTGGTGTTTGTATCCTAAACCACCGATTTCCACACACTGAGCTGCAGAAACATACTAAATGCAAGTGTTTTAACTAGGGAATTTGTAGTTTTATAGCCAGCCATCCCAGAACTGTAGGAATCACAGGCTGAGCACACGCCAATGCCCAGAATACACACAGGGCCAGTGTTGTAGTACCAGCCATAAAAAGTCAGTACAGTTGACATCACACACCCAAGATTCAGTTATCTTTCACTATGTTCTTTTATTTCCACGTAAGTCAAAACAAGCAAAACTGGACCAACCAAGCAGACCTTCCACAAATCAAACATTTCTCTGCAGGACAGAGAACTTGTTCATCTAGTTCCTGTGGCCGCTCTGCAATTAGCTCCTTACATACAAAGGAAAACTCCCGTCATTAGAATTGCACTTTGCTGTGCCATGAGAAGGCTGTTGAGGAAGTTCACTCCGCAGGAACAGAACTAAGCTATTTTATAGGATCAGAGAACGACGAAAAGCTATCCACACACACAGACACAGATTGTGTTCCTCTAACACACCTACTGACCTTGCATTGCATCCCACAGAAAAGCACTTGCACTTTTCTGCATTCTTAAGCTGATATCACTGATTTGTCCTGAGGCTTTTGGTACTTGAAACTACTCTTTAGTCTTCTCCCTTCTTTCTAACCAGTTACTTTTCCATGCTGCAGGTTGTATTACAGGTGGCTAAGTTCTTCTAACAAAGCTGTGCAAGCATTCTCTAACTCGTCGCTCTGTGATACCTGTGCTAGATATAAACAAAACCAAACCCTCTAAGTCTCCAATACTGTCTCTTCCTATTACGAAGTGCAGGAGCTTTACAACTGACTCTGCAACAAGACTTGCAAGACCTTACTGTCACGAGCACTCGTGCTTCTGCTTCTCAGCAGGAGAATTACATATTCAGGCGGTCTAAGGGACCAAGGCAACTACTTGCATGTTCTCACAGAAGAAGAACTTACCAGCCCAAGATGATTTCACTAGGAGACACCTTCTTGTGCAACTCATACATGTTCTTGGCAAATTCCATATCGACTGCCACCTGAGGAACGGGAGGGGACCAAGTCCGCGGTTACAGGGATGCTCACCCTTAGCGGAGGGCAAGATGGGCAGGAGACCTAACGCCGCCATCAGAGGGAACGCAGGGGCCGCCCGCCTCCCTGACAAGAAACCCACCGCCCGCCCTACGGCACAGCCCGCGGAGGCTTGGCCGGCGTGGAGCCCTCCGCGGGGCGGACCCGCCATGCATGCCCCGCTCCGCCCGAGCCGCCTCCGGCGGCCGGTTCCGCGCCCCGTACCTCATCCTCGGATTCGTTGTGAGGGACGGAGAAGCAGTTGGTGACCTCCACCGAGTGCTTGTCCACGGTCCCTGCGGGAGGACAGCGCGGTTAGAGGGGCTCCGTGGGCGTGCCAGGGCAGGGCGGCAAGGCAGGGCGGCGGCTCTTACCCAACAGCGTCCCGATGACCCGCGCCGCGCCCTCGTTGCGCCGCTCGAAGCTGTCCACGATGGAGGCGAGCACGACCGGGTGCAGCCGCACCACGCGGCCGCCCGGGAAGGGGCCCGAGAGCGCGGCCGACAGCGGTGCGGCCGGTGGCGGTGGTGCCGGCGCAGCGGGCGGGGGCGGCGCTGCGGCGGGGGAAGCGTTTCCTGCCGGCGTGGCGGGCGCTGCCGGCGGGCTCTGCGCCGGGGAGGCTGCGGGAGGAGCCGGAGCAGAAGCAGGAGCTGTCGCCGCCATTTTGCAAGAAAGATGGGTGGTAGATTCCCGCCGGCAATCATTGGCTGAGCTGAAAGTCTGTCACGCAGTGCTACCATTCTATTGGGGAAAGGAGTGCTCTACAGCCCTCCTGCCATCTGCTAACCAATCTGAGGAGACCGATGAAGGAAGACGCTCTGATTGGACAAAGAGAACCCCACCTCTGATGCCTCTTGTTCCCACCCTCCCGAGGACGGAAAGCTTTTCAATTGGGTTCTCGTCTGCCCCGCCTCCGTGCCTATCTGCTCTCGGATTGGTTGGGACCGCTCCTGCCTTCTGTCTGTCAAGGCGGGGCGGCCTATTTATTGGCCGTGGCGCTGTCGTTCAATCTGCCGGTTGCTAGGAGAAGGCAGTGGCTGGGGGTGCTTGTGCAGCGCTGAGCACTAGCCCGGCCGGTCCCGTGGCGGGCCCTGCTGCAGGTAGGCCGGGCCGGGCCGGGCCGGGTGTCCCGGAGCTCCCAATGGCCTTCTAGGTCCCGGCACCTCAGTGGCCCTGCGGTGCTGCCCTACCCTGGGCCTGCCTCAGCCGGCTGTGTTTCTCTAGCGCATTCCTGGTCGCGCCTTGGGCCCGTGTTGCTGCCAGCTGTGGGTGGCTGCTGAGGTGTTTGCGCGGCGGCAGCGCGGCCCTGGTCACGGCGGCAGGGCTGCTGCCGCCTCGGCCTGTTCGCAGTGCGAGCCAGAAGCAGGAGCGCTTCTCCTGCTGCCCTGCAGCCGGCGGGTGGTGTGGTAAACGCAGTAGCCGACGGGCATGGCACCGAGCTGCCATCGCAGTGAGGAGGGTTGTCTGGTAGTGCTGTACCCGAGGGCTGTGTAGCCCGAGAGGCAGGGAAGTGCCGTTAGCCTTGTTTTCCACATCCCTCTGTGTCAACAAGGCACAGAAGAGCGAGCGATTGCCGAGTAGAGCGCAAATGTTAGTTACATCTATCCAAGGCTTAATGGTTGAGCAACAAATTGACTTCTTGGATATAATTCACCCATTGCTTGCTGTGCCCCATCTGTCCCTTCTCGAGCAACAAACCTGTGTGCGTGGAGCAGGTATGGCTGTCATGTGAAGCATCTATGCTCTTGGTAACTGATAAGGAGACTGGATTCTTTCAGAGCTTCCTTTTCCCAGCAGTATGCTTGCAGCTGTTATCTTAACAGTTGTAACAACATAATTACAGATTTACCTCCAAGTCCTTCATTCAAAACTCTGATAAAATGTTTTTTTAACTATTAGCTTGACAAATTTTTAAGGGAGAACTTCAGGTACTGTTGAAGTGTTGGGGATATCTTGGTCTCAAGCTTTTTTTCTGTCACAAGTAAACTCTTCGTATGTGTGCAGAAATACACAAAAACTCTGAAGGATCCAAAAGTCTGACCTCCTGATAAAATGCCTTGTCCAGTGAAACTATGCTAATCAAAACCTGCATCAGTCTCTGGCACCTCTCGCTTATCAGGTGGCAGTGTGAATAACTGTGAGTACATTTCCAGGTAGTTGTTTCCCAGGTGTAGCATAGAGAAAACTGCAGTGGTGGTTACTACCTCAAGCACAATCATCTTTATTCTTTCTCAGATCCACACTGGGCTCCTGACATGCTCTTCCCCATATTTGGGTTACCAGTTAAAAGTAATCTTAACATTAAAAAAAAAAAAAAAAAAAAAAAGTTTTGTTGTAACTGGTGGTTCTTGGAGTTTTCTTGGAGTTTTCTCTGCTTTGTTAGCTGGGGGGTGAACATCATCAACTGATGAGCAGTTACAGTCACTGAAGAGAGGCTTCTGAGTATCAAAGGAGCAGCTCAATAAAAAGTATCTTTTGCCCATGTGCTAGCAATTTGCTGCTTTTACATAAATGGGGAACACCTCTCAAAGCTACAAGAGAGCAAATGCATGGGAATGTGCACAGATCTTATCTCCTCATGGAAGTGTTTCCTAGTCTCTGTACCAGTAAAAACTGGATCTCCTATTCTAGCCTTTCACTGTGCAGCTTTCATTCCTTGTAGGTGTGCCTGGGTCAAATTGCATAAAGCTTTAAGATGTTTCTGTTCCTGGATGTGTCATTGAGAAGGTTAATGTGTGAGGCTTTTTTGTTAGAGAGCAGTTGTTTTATCGCCACCTTGTTCTCATCAAGCTTTCCTTGGTGCCTAATTTGACACAGCTGCAGATTCAGGTGAAGCAAACAAGGCTCTTTAATACCTGCCCACTACACTTTTATGTTGCCTCCCTAAACATTTGGCAGCTTAACACAGAGGTGCAGATTTGCTTCAAAACGTTATTGTAATATGTTGATGTCAAGCTGCTGGACAGAATGCTAGAGAATATAAGTAGTGAGTAAAGATGGATAGCCAAGATCTCAAATGTCAAAGATCAGAGGTTGGCTCACACAAAGTCCCCTTAATACAGAGATTGTATAAATCTCATGGTATGAAAATCAGTCATGTGACAGTGCTTGGAGCAGATGTGTCCAAGCTACAAAACTGTTTTTCCTTGATGAGTAACTACTGAAAAAACAGAGACCTTCACCATTAATATTTTTCCATGCAGTATCAATTCACTTTTAGAGGAGGGTAGTTACTACTGACACGTTGGTGGTATCTGTTGTTGAAAACATAGTGTCCATTTAGTGAGATGCTTAAGGTGTTTAGATACTAACCCTTTACAGTAAAACCTACCTGCCTAGAGGAGAAACAGAAGACACATTTGTACATGAACATGGATCAGTGTGGTAACTCGGGGCATTCCGATTTACACTTTTCCTTGCTTGGCTTCCTTGCATCTCATTTTGGTGGGGAATATAATTAACCTCCTAGCTCTCTACAATTTCTCTTTATAGTCATTATGTGTGACTGAGTCATTATTATTGCATTTGCTGTCATGTCAGCTGCATTTTCACAGATGTTGTATAATTTCTTTATCAGTAGCTATCTTCTTATCTTGCTTGTATTACTGGAAGCAACATCATCTCTTGCTCTAAGGAAAAAATATTTCTTACATTGCCTTACAGGTAAAAGCAAATAAAATATTTACAATTTGATTACTCATTTCAGGATGTAGTTTTATCTGTTCATTTCATGGGATTGAATTCAACATTTAAATTCCATTATTATAAGAATAATTTTCCATTGTGCACTCTTTCTAAGAAGTTAGTAGAGTCTTTATTTCTGTCAAGAGAAAAATCTGCCACTGCACATAATGTTTATTTTACATAATCATGCTTATTTTGGGAAAAAAAAAAATCAGGTCTCATTTTCCAAATAATTTTTAGTTCAAAGGACAAAAGTCCATCTCCCTGCCTGAAATTTCATGTCTTGTCCCCAGCCTTCATTGTGCTCGCAATGCTCCCTCTTCACCTTCTCTCGTGGTCGTGTTACCATCACTTTTGTGGTCTACTGGTTATCTGTGGTTTTTTTCAGGGTCCATAGGTTCTGCCTTCTATCCAGGACTTTTATGTACTCTAGTAGTGGGCCACAAATTCAGTTTTGTTTTATGGTTTGATTTTTTTTTTTTCAGGATTTTTGTTTGCTTTGTGGTAGTGGAGCTTTTTTTTTGTTTGCTTGTTTTTTCTTATTATTAGAAAAAATAGCTCCCTTATTTAGTCTTACTGGAATGTTTTAGACGCTGCTTATGCATTTGGAACTGCCAGTAGGTGAAAGACAATTGTTGGCCAATTCCCAGTGTAATGTGTCAACTGATTCAGCTTCATCACTTCAGCAAGAGGGATTCAAGCCCTCCCCTGCTGTTGTGTAATGTTTCGTGTGGGGCTACCTTAATCATCAGAGAAATAACACTGACACATGGAACTACTGAGATAATGCTTAGAGTGAAAATCCAAATACTGCCTAAAAATAATGAGGTGTAGTATTAATTGCATACCCCACTGATACAGGAATATACCTCCTCTGAAGTTAGAGTGGCAATGGAAGTTATCAGGTGTTCAAAAATGCATATTAGTGATTAAACAGCACATGACAGTCCCTATGTGGAAATATAAAGATCTAAGCTAAAGTAAAAGTAACTTCACAGAATAACTTGCAGTGAAAGGTAACAGGGAGAAATGTACATAAGCAGGTGTACTTAAGGCAATGGATACTTTCATGATCAGGGTTCTACACTCACTGAAGAAGGGAAGAGAGACATATACTGAACAAAGGCTGGCTGTGGAAATAAAAAAATACTCCAGAATGCTGGCAAGCACCAAATGGTACAAACCAATTGGCTCAGACAAGTGTTGAAAATTTAAAATCATCAAAATATGTCCCCAAACTACTTATTTAGCCATTCATAATTCTAGTGTGTACCAGTTCCATTGCTTCTGATGACCAGTGAGAGATCTGTCAAAAAAAGAGAAAAGGTGAACGCATTTAAAAGCAATGGTAAAAGGCGTTTTGATTTAAAAGGCAGGTTTCTGTTGTTGCAGCACCATAAAACCTCAAACTTTGGTGGGAATCTATCAGTAGTAACTTGAATCAGGCTTTTCTGAAGAGAGTGTATTTGGTGCTACCTTTTTTTTTTTTTGTGATTCAGTGCATATAGTTGGTATCAGTGGCTAACTGCTTTTATTCCAAATGCTGATAGAATATTCTGAAATAGTTGTCTTCTGTCTCATACCATGCCTCTCCCCGCAGTATGTGCAGTCATGTGCTCGCCCTATTTCCCAGATGAGTGTAACTAACACAAAATGCTAGCTCTAATATTCTATATAAAAGCAACAGTGTATTTTACTGTGAAGACTGTATCACATTTGTATATAGACAACAGTGAATTTATAAAAGCCCTGATGGAATTTATACTGTGAGGGTACACCCTTGGTGAGATTATTTTTTTTTGTGTCAACTGTTTTCAGAGACAAGTCAAGATCATAGAATTCTTTGCTTATTAAATCAAGGTGCACAAAAACGTAGTCCTGCACCCAGTATAACCTAGTTCTTTGTACTGGCCACAGGATATTCAAGGACCTGTGGCAGGGACTAAGGCTGCTCCAATAATGGAAAGCTTACAAGGCGTAATCTCTGTGTAGGCATTGCCAAAACATCTGCCATGCCACCTTTTGCTGAGGAAAATTAGACATTTAATAGTTATTTTTATAACTATATATAACTAGTTCTATATTTTATAGTTATAATTAAGCATTAAACCTTTTAATATCTCACAATTGTTCACATGTAAGCTGTCCATAATGCAAACCTTTGCCTAAAGAGAGACGTTTCCAGGTACTACTTGAGCAAACTCCCGCTTTTTGGACCCAGCTGCTCTGTGAGAGGTCCCGTTGTGCTGGCCCTCCAGGGGTGGGTGCCAGAGTCTTTTCCTGGCTCCGCGTTTCCACCTCGGTCTGCAGACCGAGAGCCTGCTGTGCTGGGCTTCCCGCCGTCACCGAAGGCTCCTTAACGGAAGGTCTCGGCCCCAGGGATGCCGGGGCCTGAGCTGGCGGAGCCAGGCCCGGCGCGGTCCCCGCGAGATGGCGGCAGGAACACGCTGCAAGCGCGGCCTCCTACCGGGTAATTCCTGCCAGCCCTCTTGCCCGGGCCCTGAAATCGCTGCCTTTACAGGACTTTCATGCTTAATTGGATTTAGTGATTATTGCTAAGAGATGCAATTTTATTTTCTTCTGATACTAAAGCAATTAGTCGTGAATATAAACCACATCCTTTGTAATCACTTAATGCTAATTAATTAGTGACTTAACTCTGCCTGGTTGTAAGTAAGTAGCGTAAGTGGGAATTTGTGCATGCTACTTTTCCCGCCAATATTTATTTGTGTATTTGAGTTGCCAGTTTCTTTCTTCAGTTAATAAAAGTAAGGTAGAATCAATGAGATGGAATTCATTAAGATTACTTTAATTCTACCTTAATTCTTCTGTGCTGTTTCACATAAGAATGTCACAGAGATTTACTTACGGATGTTACGGCTGTGAAATCCTGAGATGTGCTGTACAACCCCCAGTTTTACAGAACTACCTGGTAATGAAAAGTGTTTGGTTCTTTGATTAAAGCACAAACTCTCCACCCTCTCAGGACATTCCTGCTTCTTGATGATCTATGAGATTATTTTCTGCTTTTGACTCAAATCATGTTCAGACTCAGCTTTCAGGAAAGAGGCATTTTATATACTAGCTGTATATGCTTGCACTGACTTAGCAAAGCAGTTAGGTGCAGTACTTTGCAAGACTTTGTGTCATTATATTATATTACATTCTTCTTGCCTACCCCGTGCAGTGAGAACTGAAGAAAACCTAGATATGACTTCTGGCTTTTTCTTTTTTCTCCTGGGGAGTATGGGTCAGAAGTGTGGCAGCGCTACTGTCCTTTCTGAGTAATCAACTTGAGTAAGTAATCTCTGGCAGGCAGCCGTTAACATAGTGTCCCTTTGTCCGGTGACTTGCTGCTACTGTGCTCGACTTAAAAGCATTTGTAACAGAGCAGTGCTGTGTCCTTGGATACCTACTGGCATCCAAATAAAATGAAGTGTAATGTCACTGATAGCAGATAAGTATGAAAGTTCTTGTGCAGGCAGATTTCAAATATCAAAAATTTCTAGCACTTGTAACAGCTAATATATCAGTGTGCTATTTGTTGGGAAAATAATCTCTTCACCTCTTCTCCCAGTCCCTTGTTCTTATAAAGTCACTTTACAGCTTCTTATATTAGTAAGTGTGTCCTTTCCTTTGTGTCCTTTACAGCATGGGTCAAAGCTGTCACTTTCCATACATATGAGCCCAGACCAAAAGTACATATGTTCCCAGAAACATTGAGCTAGACCTTCGGGACTGGCACTGTCAGTGATGTCACTCAGCACAAACATTTGCTTTGATGTCTTGAGTTGTAATCTACATGCAGAAGTGAAGTAACTAGATGGGAAATACAAATTTCATTTGCTGTTGTAGGGAAGTCTGCTGAGAGAGAGTGGCAAAAAATGTCATTTTTGTGAACTCCAAGGGTTATATGATTTTTACGTTACCCAAACCTGACAGTGTTGTCTGTCCCTTCACAGCTCTGCGCTTTTTTTCTGGTATGAGGCAGCTGCATCATGATGTTTTGGATGAATAAGCAGAAAAAGAGGGCGAAGGTAAGAAGATCATAATTTGCCTACAGAAATGGGAGCTGAAAAGGAACAGCGGTAATAAAATCCGGGGACAGTTTCTATTTGGGAGCCTGGGAGACCTGAGGGCCCATTGCATTTCTGTTACTGACATTTTGGGTGATGTTAAGGCGAGTCATCTGTATAACTAGGTAATGACAGAGACATGCTTTGGGTAGTGTTTTAGCTCTTGATGTGACATGTTTAATAACCACTAGATAGTAGTATTCTCCTTCTATCTGTGCCACTGATTTTTGGGGAAGTAATTTAACATTTTGATCTCAGTCTTCCACTTCTGCAAAATATGACTCATGATATTGTAGCAGTTAGGTTTGTATATAGGGCATGTTCAGGCAGTCTACTGAGGAAAGGCAGTAAAGACCTTACCCTTTGAGGGAACAGCTTTGAGAGGAGGCCGAAGAGTGCATTTCCTGACCCAGAGACTGTGCACTTTGAAGAGGGAGAAAGTGTTCAACTAGCCTTGGCAGGAGAAAACCAGTAACTCTCTCTACTGTTTTCTAATAATAATAATTGGAACTAATTCTTTAGCTGAGATGAGTTCATGCTGCTGAGACCTTGGGTGTAGCAGCAAAATTTGATTGCATTTTGTATCAAACCTGTTCCTAATGAAAGCTTGGACTACAGTATAATATTTGCAAGGGCTGCTTTTGCTAATGCTGTGCTAACCAATCTGGCTGTAGATTTGAAATACTCTAAATGCTGACATATAAATTCACCTCCTTTATTCCACTTGCCAGCTTGTCTTTCTGCATCAGAAAGCATGATACAGCACTGGCTGAGTGAACTGTATGGGGCTGGCTGGGCTGGGCTGCTCAAAAAGAGAATTGATTCCAAGCTGCCTGGTACTCCAGCTGAATCACAAGCCTTTAAAGCTCTGCTCAATTTATTATTGTGGCAGATAGGAGAGTACACAAACACAATTAAGTAGGCTGGTAGGTGAGATTTCCACCCCCCTCTAAAAAGTCAAATCTGTGTTTGCAGCTACAAATTCACAGCTGATTTCTTTCACCTAATGTAATTTGACCTGAAAAGGTCAGAATTTCCAGAGTTCCTTTTAGATATTCTGGGGTTTTCTGTTCTTATTCTCTCAAATATTTGGAATTTGCCACTTATTATTCTGAATGTTATCCCCTTCCCCTTCCCCTTCCCCTTCCCCTTCCCCTTCCGAATAGATAACAAGAACTGATCCATCACTGAAATATCATCCCAGTAATTTGTTCCATGGCTGCCAGCAAGGCTGCCTTCTACCAACAGCAAAATCTGTGGGAGACATCCCTCACCATGCCCAGTCATCTTCCCTTAGCTATCTCTGTCTAGAAATCTTTCTTTTTCCTTTTCTGCCTTCTGAAGTCTATGGCAGAGTCTGTGTCTCTATGAAAAAAACTGTAAAACTTCTCTCTTAAATCCTTCTGTTGCTAGGCATTTTCCTTAACAAATATGAATAAATTGCCTTGTTTTTAAGTGTGCCAGTATCTTACATTTCATTTGTATACACCTCGGGATATTGTGCAGAGTTCATTAACAGAATGGTCAGGTTCAGTAAGTACAACTTATCTTAAAGACAGTGGAAATCACAACCTTTTATGTCTTGTCCCAGTTTAGCCAATATGAGAAGCAAATCCCTTCTTCATTTCAGAAAGAAAAGGTTTTTGATGGTAGGAGAAACCTACCCCAAAAAAGAAATTGCTTTGACTTCCTAGTAAGAAGTCTCCCAGTGGCTTTAAAAGGTAAGAATATATAGGTGTTGCAGCCTTACTGTTCTGTTTTCATTCCTTTCATACCTCCTTTGAAGTTTTAGAAATTAGGGAGCCAAAAAGTTACTGGGTGATAATTTTCTAGTAACTACTGGGCAAGGACAGAAAGATGGGTAGTACTTCCATAGTCTACCTTCTGTCTTGGGTGATTGCCTGTGTTTGGAGCTTGGACTCCATATATTCTCTCTGTGGTTAATGGTAAGAAAAATACCTCCAGAAGGCAATTCAGTCACCTTGCTAAAGTCTAAGGTAGATGATCACAGTTGCCCTCTTAAGGTAGTTGTCACTCTGAGCATGTTTGTATGGAGACTCAGCAGAGCCTAGATGTCTAACAGAAGCATTGATTTACCTGCTTAATGCATACCATCTGAACACAGCCCTAACCTGGGAAAACAGCATAACATGAAACAAAGAACTGAGGTGGCATCAGCTTGTGATAATGCTGGCCAGCAGTAGGCTAGCTGAATTCTGAGTATTTTGGAATGAGATGAGAGCTGGGCTAGCAGCTTGCTTTTCTGTTCTTGCATCTGCACTCTAATCGCTGAGCTCTCTTTCATGAATGCTTTGGGGCTCATTTTGGGCATGCCTGCCCGTGTGGTTTCAAATATCTCTCGTTTTTTGGGGTCAAAAAAAAAAAAAAAAAAAAAACCAAAACCAAACCAAAACAAACAAACAAACAAAAAAAACCACAAAAAAAAAAAAAACCAAAAAAAAGCAAAACCAAAACAACAACACCACCAAAAAACCCAAACTTTATCAAGGACCTAAATTCTGTGTTTGTTTCTGGTTGCATTGGTGTTCTTTTGTTGTTGGTGGTGTTTTTTTTGCTTGTTTGTTTTTTGTTTTAAATGGTTTTAAGAATTGAAGGACTGATTGGAAACAGAGCAACAGAAGCTAAAGACTCATTATTTTAGGGGTAGCACAGCATCTCTCTGGCAAAATGACAATCTAGAGCATTGGACTTAGAAACATGCTTTCAGAATGGTAGAGGTTAGATGTACCTTGTGCCCAGTGAAACTGAGTTAAATTTTACGTCAGTCTTTCCACTGAGTCCTGTATTGGCTAATTTGGCCTTCAAAGATACGTACTCTGTAGGAAACACTAAAGTTAGGGGCATGAATGAAATATTTGCCAACTAAATATAGCCTAAAGTCTTTCTGCACCAGAGTAAGATACAGATAACAATTCACCTTGTTTTGCAGGAGAATTATGAAGACAATTATTTTAGTTTGTTGGAAGCTCAGGTATTCTGTCCTGGAAGATGTATGAGTACTGTAGATAAATAGGGGGTGACAAAAGCTTCTCTGTATTTCTTCTGTCAAACATTTCCAGCACTGGCAATTGGCAACCTTTCTGTAGTGTTTAAATTCACTCTTTTGAAAAGAAAAGCATCTCACTCTCTGTGGTACTATTTGCTGTTTCCCAGTTTAAAATCAACTAGTAGAACTCCAGAGGGTTTCTCAGACAGCTGACCATTAAACATAGTCAGGAACAAAGATCAATTGAAAACACATTTAGATTTAAGCTTCCTGGCCTGCTTTTAATTTCTTTGAATCAGCATTGGGAGTTATTAACTGTGGTCAGTCTGGCCTTTTAGTTGTTCCGTTCATATAAACAGTCAACTTCAAGGACGTCCAACTGCTTCCTGGAGTTTATTAATTATTTTTTTAATGTCTTCTGAATATTCACAAAGTTATCAAAGGTTTATGGTTTTAAATGCAGAAAACTTGTTAAACAGAAACTTTTTTTTTTTTTTTTTGAAAATGAGCAATATTCATGAGTCTAGAGGGAGTTTGCATGAAATTCACCTTGCAAGCAGAAATTGGGTTATGGCACCTTAAAGCTTCAGTAGCTTTCTTGAGTCTGGAATTTGGATTTGTGGCAGCCTGGATTATTACTTCTGTTCAGATGGAGCTATACAGCCACAAAAGGATATAGAGCTTGAAAGAGTCTGCTCTTCAGATAGAAAAGAGGAATAGTCAGTGGTTTGGCTGAGCTTACTTATGCCTTTAAGAGACACAAGGGGAATCCTAAATGTAGTTTGTAGTAACCTCTAGGCATTAAAATGACTGAAGCACCTGCAGTTCTGTCCATGGTTGTTCTGAGCTGAACTCCTTCTCTTGTGTAGGGTGCCATGTTGCTGTATTGCCACCACAAGTGTGATGCTAACTATATCATTTTGTTGCAAGTCTTGCAATTATTCTGTCTTTGTGTTTTGGTTTGTTGGTTTGTTTTTGCTTTTAAGACAAGCTACTTTAATCCTAAAGTATGTGATAATATCAGCTTTTAGAGTTTTGTTTTATGTTTTTAATTCTCACTGTTACAAAAGAAAATTATAACTATAGGAATACTGCATCAAGCAAATATTGTTCTGTGAATATGCAAAAACTATCACCCACTTTCACAATTTTGGAGATTGTTATGATATTTTTGTTGAAAGCTGATTGTAATATAGCATCACTGTCAAGAATAAAATAATTAAGATGCAAACACATATATGTTTGTGTTCTGTAAGTTAGAACAAATACATTGGAAAATATATTGCAATGCAAACATACTCAAAACAGTTAAGGTAAGAGAAGCCCTAAGGCCTCCCTGGACTACTACACCCTTCACAGCAGGGCCTCTTGATTTCTGTGCTCAGTCAGCTGTAGTATTCCCCATACCCAAGCTAACTTGCTCAGGTACCACACTGATCACTGCACGGTGATGGATGTAATGCAGGCACATAACTTTGTAGCACAAAGGAACGAACAACATCCCCCGTGGAGACTCCAGGCTCAGAGTCAGTATGCTAAAGCTTTTTAAGGGAATAGTGTTAGTGATAGCTTCAATATACAACAGGGTATTCATATGGATAATGGTAGACTAGGGACAACTAATTATATTTACAGGGTGTTTTCCCTAAAAAGCGGATTGTGGACAGATGGCAGTCAAATGGTCAGTCATTCCACCATCTACAGCAAGTTTGAGGACTGTGGGGAAAAAGGTAGTGTGTGGACCATACTTCTCATTTCTGTGGGAGCCTTGTACTTTTTTACAGGTATATAAAGGCTCATGGAAATATACACTGTTGGTTAAGAATTGTAGAGCTGCTGATGGTCAGCCACAGCATATTACCAAAGTTAATGTGCTTGTTACCCTTGGGTGATGGAATCCTGTAACAGAACCCTCCAAAGATGATGAGACTGAATGCTAGCCCATGCTTTGCAGAAGCCTTTTTTAAGCTGGAACACTTCTTGCTTATCTTCTTATTCCTTTTCCCTGAAAACTTTTGTATGCTTTTTTTCAGTCTGCTTTTGCATGTAAGGTTTCTTCTATGCTGTTGTGTTGCATGTCAATAGGATGGAAAGAGTTATCCCTTCAACTGAAAACTGTAGCTCAATATTCTGTTGCAGCTGAGGTACTCAAAGCAAATATGAGTGCCTGCCTAGATAGTGACTTGTAGCATAGCCCAGTATCTAACAGGTCTTACTTGAGGTAGTGTTCAGCCTTTATAATCTTTTGTTCAGTATGGGAACTAGAATTGTATTTCCTGTGCAATAACAAGCAGGACCTAACCATGGGTTCATAATAGTACTGATTTTAATGTATCTTAATTGTTGGTAAACACATTTGTTTTGTCAGTTGTGCAAACAGAATATGATTCTTAATTGCTTTAAGTGATACGTCCAGTTTATGTAATCACAGGAGAAGTTCTGGGGCTTGGTAGAAGTTTCACAAAGGCTCAAAACTGCTCCATTAAAATGAAATCTTTGGTTTTCATTGCCCTTTAATCAAATGCAAACCAGAGCTTCCAGGGATTGTAATAATGTCTCGAGTTTAATTTGGCTTTTTTGCAGCCCATCAAAAGAAGTTGTCCTTGACAAAAACAGTACTTTAAATATCTGCTCACAAGCATTGGAGCCAAAAGGTTGCTATTTCATTTGGCAAAATATCTTCACGAGAGCAAGATTGAGACCCGAAGCTGAGCCAAAATAAGCTCTAACAGATGCTTAGCCTAGAAAGCACTAGACTGAATGGCTAAAATTGTTGAAAGTGTACACATGAAAAGGGAAGGGCAGCTAGCTGGTTCTGCTTCTGACTTGCTGGGTGGGCAAGCTGCATCCCTTCTGTGCTTTGTCAACTGGAGAACCTATCTCATTTGTCTGCTACTTCTCTTCAGTTTCTGGGGCTCAATCCATTTCTTGATGTTAATACTGTTGTAGTCAACGCTAGACCTTCTTCTGTCCGTAATAGTTGAGGAGTCTAATATGTCCATCCCTGGAGGTATTTAAAAAATGTGTAGATGTGGTGCTGGGGGGGATATGGTTTAGTGGTGACCTGGAAGTGCTGGGTTAATCATTGGACTCAAGGATCTTAAAGGTCTTTTCCAACCTAAACAATTCTAAGATTGTATTATTCTGTTCAGTGAAATAACACAGTATGACTGATGTTCATGTGCATAAACTCCAGCCTGGCTGAATCCAAGGACTAGGTAATCTCATTCCATAACTGTGACTCCTAACATCTGAAATCCAGGGGCTTAGTGGAGAATAGTGGTGGGAGAAAGATTGCAAATGACTGGGGTTTTTTCATAAGCACTTAAAAATATCCAGCATATGCTTTCTCAGAAGCATGCTGTGTGTGCTGTTATATATAACAAACTAAGATAACGTTAGTGGCCAAAAGGTACTCATAATGAACAGGAGGTGTCATTTGGAAGGTGTCAGTTCATACTGATTTCAGTATTGTTTGTTAGACAAAGTAGGTTTCCAAAAGCACCGATTTGGCCTTGTCACACTGCTGGTAAATTATTGTCCTGATGTTACTCTAATGAGATGGTATGAGCATGGTGGTAGCCGACAAAGTTCTTGAGAAGTTAGGACCCAGAGGAAGCCATTGAAAATCTCAACTTGACTAAGGATATCTGACTTTCCCTAGAAGTCTGACTTTGTAGTAAGTGTGTGTCAGCACTGTGCACCTCAGGAAAGAGCACTGACAGAAAAATCTCTTTCCTGGTATTTCCTAGGAGTCAGTTTGGCTACTTCTTGAACAAGATCAGCGTACTGCAAACTGCTTGCTTTACTTGGTATGGTTTGGCTAGAGCTAATTTGAGGAACATTTGAGCTTTGATTTGCTCACTGGTCCAGACCTTGTGAGATCTGGTAGAAGATGCTTTCTTCATCCTATATTTAAAGAAGCAGCCATGGTGGGTTGCTCTAAAGAACTGGGATATTGTCTTCAGCTTCAAGTTAATGAAACCATAGCAACATGCCATGGCATGCAGCAGTTGACAGGCTATACATCAAGAATTGTTCAGTCTTTGTGAAAGTGGGTATAAACCTCCAATACCCAGTTTTAAAGAACTCCTACAAGTTTGGCTAAGACTCTGCATTTAACAGTGAGTGGTCTAGGACATGAATAAGCTATTCCAGTTCCATCTAGCAGAGGCTAGATGTACTTGCTTTAATGTAACAATAAGGAAATGTACATTCAGAGAGGGACTAAGCATAATCTGGAAACACTTGCCTCTGAGTAAACATTGACAAAGTCACAAGAAGAAAGGCACGCTGATCATGGGCTAGAAAACACCATTGTAAAGTTGGTGGCTCAAGGAGCAGGCAGGTTATTCTCTGTAATGGGAGAAATTACGTTCAGTCTGGTTTGACCTCAGATTGTGGTGTTCATTCTGTTATCAGAACTGGTGATCTGTAAATCCAGGACACTGTCTGTATCATTTACCACAGTATTCTTTCCAGTTAATCTCTGACATTGTGAAACACTTAAATTCAACAAAACCTAAATTGCTGAGGTTAACTTCTTTGGTGTGTTTATTAAGTTTCTATGTGCTACCCTTACGAAGCCAATGCCCCACACGCTTACTAATGCTCTCCAGAACCAAATTCAAGCAGTGTTTATTCTTGAATGTTATTAACTTGCAGTATTTCTGGCTCACAGGAAATCTTGGTTCAAGTTTATCCCGACTCAGAATAAAACCACTGCTTACAGTAATCTGCAAAGCAGAAATTTGTACAGAGCCCCTTGGAAATAGCAGTTGCTGACTGAAATCACCTGTTTACCTATTGCACAAAAGTGTTGAGCAAGGAGGAACAGCTGATTAGAATCTGGAAGCTTTGAGGTTTCCAGCTCAGAGCTGCTGTTTTGGGGGAAAGTGTACTGGAAGCCTAGAAAGTCTGTGCTTTGCCTTGAGTTCTTTAGGTTTCTAGGTTCCCTTAGAAAATAAGCCTGAAAACCCTTTCTGTCTGTAGTCCTGGTAAGTGCACTAGATTACTAGACTAGGCTAGAAATCAGAGTAGATAGGGATTGAATGAATTTGCTTTCTTTTTGATTTTTGACCAGATCTGCTACCTGCTGTGTGGTCCTCTGGCAACTGGTGAAACACAAGTATTGGGTGTACATAGAACTGTAACAGGATGTTTGTGCTGTCCAAAAAGGTAACAAAAAATCTGCTCCCCGTCCCCCCTTGCCAAATTCAGAGATTTCAGCCATTTGAGGCTCCTCTTTAAAAAGAGACCTGTAGTCCAGCTCTGTTTGTGCTTTCCATACTGTATATGTTTTTCCTTGACAAGGTGCATGAGTTTCTCAGTCCTGAGATCGGGTTGAAATTTAGCACAAACAAGCTCCCTGGCAACTAGAGAAGAATTAAATACAGCAGTGCCCCCATGTAGGACGCCTGCTTGTATGGGAGATCTGTGCTCCTGTTCCACTCTCTATCTTTGGTATGTGGGTTGGGGGTGTGGAGGGTGAGGACACTGATGCATAAACAAGTATAAGGGTTGCTTTGCTACTGCTGCTCATAGCAAGGCAAGGTGTGCTTACACAGTCGAGTATAACACAAATGAAACAAATTTGTTAGATTAAAGTGAAGCTAATAACAAATGTGCCTATAAGCATTTTTTCTTTATTATCTTCATGCAGTTTATGGCTGTAACCTATATAAGGTTAACTATGGTGTTGTGAGTAGGACAATGTGTTTTAGGGTATCAAAGACCTTAGGGCACAACCAGCTGATCCTAGCAGAGAATCAAAGAATTGTAGAATGCCTTGGGTTAGGAAGGCACCTTTAAAGGTCATCTAGTCCAACACCCCTAAAGTAACAAGGGACATCCTCAGCTAGATGAGGTTGCTCAGAGCCTCATCAATCCTGACCCTGAATGTTTCCAGGGATGGGGGCTCCATCACCTCCCCGAGCAACCTGTTCCAGTGTTCCACCATCCTCATAGTAAAGAACTTCTTCCAAAAGTCCAACCTAAATCTACCCTTCTCTAGTGTAAATCCATTACTTTTCAGCTCAGTCTCTTCTAACTAACTGTGCTTCCTGAAGTTAGCATCTGTAATAGGTCTAGTGGGCTGCCCTGACCCTAAACCATAACAGTCGAGGTGGCTGAAGTCCCTCAGCAGGACAAGAGCATGTAAGCGTGATGCCTTCTGTAGCTGGAGTAGGAATGCTTCATCAGTAGGCTCCCCCCTTGATCTGGTGGCCTGTAGTAGACACCAACCACAAAGTTCCTCTTGTTACCTTGGTCTCTAATTCCTACCCATGAGCTTTCAACTTGCTTGTGGCTCTTCTTTAGGGACATCTCTTCACACTCTATCCATTTCTCGACATAGAGGGCAACACCCCTGCCCCTCCTTTCTCTCCTGTTCCTTCTGAACAGCTTGTAGCCACCGATAGCCACACTCCAGTCATAATCTTGGTCCAGCCAATAACAGTTTCAACTGCTTTTGATCCAAGATTTGGCCCTTGTTTTGGCAAAAAGTTTTCTGGGAGAGCAGAGGGCTAGAAGCAAGCCAGGAATTGGAGGAAGTGTGTCTAGCAAAGGGATAACTGAGGTAGTGGTGGTGCTTGTGTAATCAAAATGAAGCATTCTGGGGATTTATCTGTGAAAGGTCTGAATATATCTGGTGATAAAGCTTTCTTCATGGTTTCAGTGGAGACCCAGGTGCTGAGGAAAAAGCAAAAGAATAAGAAAAGGGATGAAAGAACTTGTAACCAAGATTCTGGATGAACAGCAAGATCGAGTTTCAATTCCTGTTGGGAATCTTTTAAGAGCAAGAAGATGAACCTGCGAAAAAATAATGCAAATCTACAAGTTGGAGGTATGTGAGAATCCTTGATAGAGTTAAGAAATGTGAAGTTGGTCTTAGTCTATCTATTTGCTAAATCCTCTCTCAGAATTCTTGCTGCTTCTCAGAAAAATCTGCCTCTGACAAACCACTTCTGTAGGTGGGAAAGCACTGTTTACTGTTCTATGAAGAATTATCTTGGGTTTCCCAAAGGCTTGTAAACCAGCTGTTTATTTCCTTCAGTCTTAATCTTACACTTGTGAGAAGTGGTATTTGGAAACTTGGATTGGATTCCCATTCCTTCAAATCATGGTCACAGAAAGCTGCTTCTGATGCTTTTTACTAGTTAATCGTGGTATCCTGACTGCTGAGTTTGTCTTGGTATCTCTATAGACAGGCTGCTCTGTTACCGTGTTAGACTGGAGAAGGGAAGGGTCTGGCAAACTCCTCTGAACAATCGTGTTGGTTTCAATATTTAGATCTAACCATCAAATAATTGTGATTGTGTTGTAACTGCATTTTTATTTCCTGTCTATAAAAGCTGACAAATACTTTGTTCTTTCCATTGTATATCAAGTTATTTGTTCTTTAGGATAGAGATATTTCAGTTCATTAGGCTCGGAGGACCCTTGTGACCCTTAAGCACACCAGTGCTGTCACCAGTCAAATGGTCTTAAGTCTCTGGCTACTGGCTTATTATCCAAACCAAGCAGCATCAGTCAACGCCGCAGGGTCCGTATCCTAAATGAGCTCTTGATGTAAAGCAAAGCACTATTTCATGCTATTTTTGACATCAGTTAAATACTATTATGGTGTTTCAGATTGGGGGTTGTTTTTGCAGCCAATCTTATTTTGAAGGGTGGGAAGAAGGATGTTTTCTATATTGTGTGCTTCTTCATTGACTACTCTGTTGCATTAGCAAGTTAAAAAAAAAAAAAAAAAAAAGCCTGCCTGCTCTAGCTCAAATGTACTGTTCTGGAAATGCAGTTTCTACTGGCATGAATTAACAGGCTTCCAAAAATAACTATTACATGGAATAGACAGTTCTGTTTTGACGTTACATATATCTAGCATTATATATTTATCTAAAAGATAACTGATGAAATTAAAGTAGCTCAGTAACATTGCCAGCTGAAAAAACATAGCTTTTATACAGTGTAGCCCTTGGGAAGCTTGAATTTGTGTCTTTTGGATCATATTACTTTTCAAAGTTGGAGACCACTTTGTAATTCTGGATCCTCTTTGTAGAGTTTAACCTATGATCGACAGGTTAAATTTGCTCTGTAGGTTCCATGTGTCTATTGGTTCAGAATTTCATTAGTAGGAGTTCTAAGAATCAGTTCAGAAGTTAATAGAACATTATACAGTAAGAATAATATGCAATAAGAATATACATGGGTAATTCTGTATTGGACCCCTATGTGTCTCCAGAGATGAGTTTCTAGGCAACTGTCTGTGCTAAAGCAGTGTCTAGAGAGGAAATTGGGTGTTTTCTGTCATGATACCTGTCTGAGGAGATCTGAGCCAGTTTTGGTGGGATGTGGAATATCTTCAGTGTAAATACCAGTAGTCACTGCAAAGCTGGTTGGGCATGCTGGCAGGAACTGCAGTTAGGTGTGTACTGCTGAGTACAAAATTCTTCAGGAAATCAAAGCAACAGCCATAGAATGGAAAACTACTAAATGAGTGCACTGTAGTAGTCACAAGGGTATAAATTTAGTATCTAGACCTTCCCTTCATTCCTCATTTAATCTTCCCTTAGGGTGAGTACCAGTAAAGTTCAGTTTAAGTAGTGATTCCTAAATTTGTCAAAACTATATGAATATTTGATCAGTAAATATAGGTCACTTGGAAGATAGAAAAGATGGTTTGTGGTGGGAAAGTGAGACATCATACTGTGTAATACTGTAATGCAGTTTGTGGTATTTGAGGTTGACCTTTCTCTTTTGGCAGTGCAGAATATTTTCCAAAATAGGCACAAGCCAGTACGTTCCAACTCAAGAGCTCCCTGTGCTGTGAATCCACTCCTAGCAAGGGTTCACATTTAAAAAATCCAACTTAAAGTTGTCTTGAGATGCAACTCCTTATTCTTTCCACACAAGGAGTGGCGTTACTCTCTTGTAGTGAATTAAAATGACCTGGAAAGAATGCTTTTAAAAATATTTTTATTTTTTAGAGGTCTGAAGTTTATTGCTAAGACGATAAATTGTCTGTTTCATATCTGCACAATTACCATCTCATTTTTTCCCCCCACAGATATTCAGGTCTTATTTAATCATTATTTTCCTAAACCTACCTAGCTGTGACCCTGGAAATACTAAATATAGCTGATTACATTACACTGCCAAACTCCATAATAATTCTTTTTCCTGTCCCAGTTTAGATTAAAGCATCATAGTGGCAATGGGGAACATCTTGTATGTTTGGTAATTACTGAATGGCATTTTGGCACACTGACTTACAGTAACACCAGCATTTAACTTTGTTGGAATATCTGACAACCAGTGGGATAAGAGAACCACTTGGTGGCAATCTATTTTTCTGATGAAGGTTTTAAGGTTTTGCATGCTGCATTTGCAGAAAAGGTAATGATAGCAATAGAACAAAAATGAGTTTAATGTTACAGGACTACTTCACCTTTTACAGCAGATATTTCTTAATAGCAGAAAGAAGCTTCTACAGTGGTATCAAATTTTGTTGCTGGTGTCAGGAATGATGTGAGTAAACTGGTCATAAAAAGCAAGACCTCAGTAGGCAACGTGCTCTGTGAGCTTGTGTTTGCATCACTATCATTCTATCATTCACATTATGCAATGGACAGTGTAGAGAACTGCCTACGGTCAGTAGAAACTGAAGACCTGCATTCCTGATGTGTCCCCATCTCTGCTATTTGCTTCATTTTGTCACTTGCTGGTTTGTTCCAGCAGGACAGTGCATTGCTGGGCACAAAACTAGAAGGTTCACTGCTGCTTCCTGGAAACCTGATGGCCTATATTATTAACTTTATAGGGTTTGATTCCTTCTTCTCTACACAGACTTCTCTAACTCATTAGTTCATTTACATTCTGTCAGAAGGTATGTTCCTCCAGGCAGCTGAGGGAATAATCTGTAAGTACTGTGGTTTTGGCTAGTGTGCCAGGAATGCTGGCTCTGTCCAGGATGCTCAGATGGGCATTCTTGTGACTGAAGTGGCGTATTAAGAGCAGTTGTTACACCAAAAGGCAAAGGCCAGTAACTAGAGATCTAGAAGTGTCTTCCTTCCATGGATTTTTAAGGTAGTGTCAATGCAGAGAATAGGAGACTTCAGTTTCTTGTGAGCTGATTTTTTTGTTTTGGAGGAATTAGCATGTGTATGTTGGAAGGAGCTCTCTTTATGGAAATGGGTGGAGGAAGGCTTTTACAGAAGACTTCAGGATGCATCACAGCAAATGTAGAGTAGCACATTCAATAAGTGATGACCAGATTTTTTTCAAGGTCTTCCTGGAAGATTGTTTCCATTATCTGCATATATTGCCCAAAAGGAGGTAGGAATTAAGGTAGCCTGGAAGCAGTACATATCTGCACTGCCCTTCTGCAGGCCCAATGTGAAGGAGAAGGTTATCTAGGGTAGTTGGTAGTGGCATGAGTTAAGAAAGATCTTGAATTGCTCAAATTCACAGTGTGAAAGATGTACCACAAAATTAGCTTAAGTGGTATTTTGTTCTTTTGTTTTCTTCTGATTTCTTACACCTTTACCCAAGAGGGCAGCTGGAAAGGAATGAGAAGGAAACAGAGAAATAAAGGCTAGGCATTGAATGCTACATAGCATTTCCATACTGATATCTATGCTTGCTTAGCATAGTCTGAAATTCAGGAGGGTGCAGTGTTCTTTATAGGGTTTTGTTTATGTTGTACCTTACATTGTATGTAACGTAACATGTACTGCACCTTAAGGAAATTATGGCAGAGTGAGCTATGGGAATCCTACAAGTTTGGGTTTTTTACTATTTAACACTTTCCAGAAATCTGTTGAATTCTATTAGAAAAACTCCCATTACTTGTGGATTAGATTTTTTATTTTTTTTTTATCTTCCCCTGGCCTTTCCCTTTTCAGAGGGAAAAAGTATCTAGGGCTATTGAGAGCACTTATAACAGCTAGTTTCTGATATTCAAAATCTCCCATTTTTAGAAATATGGCTTCCAAATTCATCATGAAGAATGACTTTCAACTTGCTACTGAGCATAAAATTGTCTGTTTCTCCTACATCAGAGAAGACCGGTTTAGTGATTTCTACTGTCACTAGGCTCTCAAGTATTTTTCACAGATTGTGGAGAGACTCTACAGAGCCCTAAACTGCCAGTTTTCTTATTCATTCAAGGATCTAATGCTTGTCCTCAATAGGTAGTGGAGATAGAAACTGAGGGGTGGAGGAGGGGGAATATCATCTGAAAACATTTGCTCTGAATTAAACATCCAAAATGATACCAAGACTAAATAATCTACTGTCCATTTTAAATAAAGGCCATTTTTTTTCCTAATGCAGTTGATCAGGTGGTTAAGCATTGTTTTGCTAAGTTTGCTGGCAACTGCAGCATAAAAGCACAAATTAGTGGTTGGCACAACAAAATTGTATATAGCTCTGTTAAAAATCTATATGAGCAATCTTCTTCCCCCCTCCCTCCCCCCCCGCCCCGTTTTTACATAACATTTTTTCCATTTCTGCTGTGTGACTTAAGTTCTTAGGTTTTGTTATTTAAAGGACTGATGCTGCATGCACAAATCTGAGCACAGAAATGTTGTTTTTGGAAGGATATTGCAGTTGAAATTGGAGAGGTGCTGAACTAAGAGCTATGGCAGACTAGGAAGGAACAAAAGTACTGAACTTTGGATTTGTTAATGTAGTTTCCACTCCATGAAAATAGAGCTGTCCCAGAAGCTTAACTACTGTTCTGAACAGACTTCACAATGGATCCTCACAGCTTTAAGCTGGCTTGCATGAAAAGCCCTGTATTTTAAGGGATATCTCTTATTCATATGCTAAATGAATGACTTATCTGTTCAGTAGCTTGAACTCTGCAGAAAAACACTAAGAAATATAGTTACTGAACACACTCCCTTCTTAGTGTGGATTTCTGCCTGCAAAAGCCTTGTGTTTGATCTTAACAAAGTAACTGTGCTCCGTTCAAGTATTCCTCTTACGTTGTCTGAAGACTACACTTAAAACAGTAGAAATTGTGTGGGATTAATAAATCCTGGCTGTATTTGAGACTTTGCCATTGAAATTACAGGTCAGAGTAATATCATGCTTTGTACTTGTGACCCGGACAAAGAAATAGCATGCAGTGTACAAACTTCTGAACATGCTTTTAATGAGTGTGTAAACAGCAGCAAATGCCTTAAATCTTTCTGTATGTCCAGGATAGGGCTTGTTGGAGGCATGGTTTTGTAATAACTTATCTGACTGGGCCAAAGTTTCTAGGTAGAGGCCTTCTGGAAATATTTGTCTGGGTCCGGAGGCTGTTGCAGAGGAAAACTTTACCTCCTGGGGAATTGTTGGTAGGATACTGATAATAAGTGGCCTGAGGAAAAGGTTTAGGGTTAAGTGATAGGGCTGGAAAAGGAAATTGCTTCCTCCAAGGTCAAGCTGAGAGTCAGACATTCAAAGAAGCAGGCTTTGTGAAAGTTTTAGAATGATGGAAGTACCAAACACTTAAAATCCTAAAAAACTTGGGAATGATGGAACCTCTCTGAAGGGACTTCACCGTGTTCTCAAATTATACTTCATCTTGCAGCCTCTGAATATCTGGAAATGCTGTGTGTGTGTTGTCTTCAACCTCCCTTCTCCCCCATACCCATGGGGATCTCTCAAACTCTGTAGTTGAAGGGATTTTGAATGTTTTCCACTGGTTGGAAACATTCTTGTACATTGGATAAGGACTCCTCTATTTGCAGCTAAGCTCTTTAAGGATTACTAAATGATAGGCAAACTATAATTATGCTACAAATACTAATTACTGGAAAAATGGGACAAGTTCTAATTTTAAGACTGCTAAATATTCAAAGCTGCTAAAAATTTATTTTTTTCAAGACTGAGGTTCAAATTCACTTCCCTTTTAATTTAAGCAGTCTTATGAAATTGATTACAGTATTTTGAATGTTATAACTGGTGAGCTTTTATAGTTTAAAATAATTTATATTTGGAAGCAGATAAAGACATTTCAATGGGGAGAAGTAACCATAATTTCTTAAAGGGAGTACACTTGCTATAAAATATACCTTAAAAGAGATGTAGTGCCTCTTATTTTTAAAGAAATGTGCTCATACTAGAACAACTTACAGTGGCTGACCTTGAAATGGAGCCAGACCTCGGTGAGCTCTGTGGATGGAACCTTTGTGGTTCCATTCTCTGTCCCATGCTGTTGTAACCCATGGCATTGCTGGCAGTTGGCCAGGGCTTCAGCAGGTTGTTGAGAGGTGTAGGCAAGTTGTACCCACTGATGTCTATGCAAGAAGAAATGACTGGGGAAAGGAACAACAGGGACACACCAGGTGCTCAGCATCGCAAATACTGAACCTGTTTGCTTCATTTAAATTGTACTTTAACGCATTATTGAAGTACTGCTTAAAATATTTGGGTCTTCATCTTTGTAATTAGAAGAACCGCTGTGTGAAAATACAAACATCGTGTAATTCCTGCAATGCAGCAAGTGGCACTTTGTATCCCTAAACAAGGAATCAATTAGAAGCAAACCGATAGCTTATGAGGTTTGTCAAATGTGGTGTGTAGTATGAACTGGGATATAAACCACATGGATTAACAATGCAGTTGCCATAGAAACTTCTGAAATTGGAACTGAAACTTGCTGAAGAACGCAGTCCATGACATTTTGTTAGCTCTAAGCCTTTAAATATAACATTAGCTGTAACAATAGCTGTGTGATGTGATTTCTTTTTTTGTCCTCCTAACTTCCGTTAACGCTGGAAATGGATCATTTATGGTCAGCTCTGCAGTTGCTCTGGTTGTTCTAGCTGCTAGAGATCACTCCATACAAGTGATGATGTCGCAGGTATTACGTAGGCAATAATAGGCTGCAATTGCGTATGTAGTATTTGCATCCAAATGGCTTTGGCAGTCAGGGGCCAACTTCAAGACTGTGCATGTACCTACTAGTTACACCCCTGTATACACTGTTCACTCGTTAAAAGCTATATATAGCCAAATCCAGCAGTCTCCTAAATTGGATATAGAGTGACCCTCTATACAATAGCAATTACCTGATTCAAGTGGTGGATGGCAGCATGTGGACTTTCTGTTTCTAGGACAGTATTTTAAATCTTGGTGTCTTCTCATTGCTCTCACTCCTGGGTTTGTTTACCTCAGTGTATCTGCAACTTAGACATCTATACCTTTTGAGATAAGCTACTCTTATAGTATGCAGAGAGACATGTTGCTGCAGTTCAAGTCTGCATTTATATCCACCATCTGGATCGTGATTAGGGGGGTGAAAGGATGCTCTGCTACTCTTCTGTGTTGTGTGCTCTCTATAGCCAGGTCTTTTGGTTTTGGAGCTCTAAATTCAATATTTCTTGTGCTAAAGTCACTTGAAGTAGAGATCTTATTGAGGTGCTAGGATATAAAACCCAAATAACTTTGAAATAACTTACTGCAAGAGAGAACGTCAAATCCTTGTTCAACTGAAAGTGAAGGGATATAAAACAAAGAGTTTTGATCCAGCCTTTAAGCGGACTTGAAGTCAAGCAGCAAAGATCCTTAGCCATAACTATGCTCATAGTTGTTATTTTCAGCTGTTTTGTCCTGGAGATATATGAGACTTGGCATGAAAAGAGATATCAAAATCTTTGAATGATGACTGGAAAGCCAGGCTTGGCTAATCCAGATAGCTTTTAAAGCTCCTGTTAGATTAATAGAAAAGCCCACATTGTTGACCTCCTGGTTTGCCTACATTTTAAGCCTTTGGATACCTAAACACCCAGATAAGGCATGGATTAATGACATCTTTACGTAGTAATAGCTAACTGAGTCCCTCTTTAACCTGTAGCTTGCTTTCTAACATGTATTTACAAGTGCTTGGTGCTTTGTGCTTTACCAAACTATAATGCATATAGTTATTGCTGATAATCAATGCAGAATCATATTTGAAACAGTACTGTCTTGTGCACCCTAATTCCTCAGTCAAGCTAAGTTTGATTCCTCCATTTTCAGCACTTTTACAAGCTGTAAGATCTAGCCTTTTGCTGCCATTTCCAACCTTTTCTTCTTTTAGGACTGTTGGTTAGATTTAAAGTATTTATAAGGGTCCTGTGATCTGCATTTTGGCTGTTCTTACCTCTTACTGGAAATTGAGACTGGAGTATTATAAAAACATAACTGGTGCATGCAGTTTTGGACTGTGTGCCAAAATAAAGAAGAGACAGCGGGGCAGGGGAAGGTAGGAATAAATGGAATGAAAAAGGTCATGTTCTCAGAGTAAGTGGCTGCAACTTGGAATACATTTGGAAGTTGCATCTGTTTATGCTGGTGATGAATTTGGCATAAAGTAGTCGTTGATTCTCTTCAATTTAGAATTAATTTCTGTAGCTTTTCTGCATGTCATGTGGAAATCTAATCTTGACCCCGTGAGTCTTGTTTCCTTTCTTTCTCTAAAGTTGATGGATTAATAAAGTTGTCTGGGTAGGTCAGGAGAAGCTTTGGAAAATTGGTTGTACATTTAAAGGAGCTGAAATCCTAAAGACTCCTCAGATGAATGTAATTACAGCAAGAGCCTTTAATAAAGACTTTGTAAAATAATAACATTTATTTTTTAAAATCATTAAAGCTTTATGTAATGGCTATAGTGGACAGAGGTACCAGCCTCTCTTGAGGCCATAGTTCCACCAAAGACATGAATCCAGGGAAATAAAAAAGGGCTCTGCTAATATAAACAATTGATGCAGTTGGGCCTTTGATTCTTTATGGAGCCTTGCAGAAGACATGCCATTTCCAGGAGTGAGACATCGACTTCTTAGTGTATGGAACTTGTGTTGAATACCCTTTTAGCATATCAGATCCTTCTATTTTAATGGATCTGATAATCTGCATAGCAATAACAGTGAGCACTTATGCTACTGCAGTTGGGAAGTCTGGACTAGTTTCTGTTGTGACATCGTGCTGCTGTATCAACTGGAGAAGATTCAAAAACCTTTATTTGTCTGTAATTGGGTTTTCTCTCTCTCTTAACAGTCCAATTGAAAACCCAGCTAGTTACCATGCAGTAGAAGGGGATACAATTCCTTAGTGCCTAAAAGCTGGAGAATTGTTTCTAGAGTTTATTTATACTTGAATCTTTAGCAGTAGTGGAGTCAGGGGTGGAGGAGGGTGGGGGGAATTATATAACTGTAAAAACAAATATAGTTGGAGTAGCATTTCATAAAATTAGGAACTAGACTAATGGAAAAATACAGATAAAGAATGGCAGGAAATGTACACAAAACCTGATTCGATGGGAATCGCTTTCCACAGCCTTCCCCCTTTTGACAGCATGTAAAGGGCCAGATCTTCAGTTAGTGTTAGTTATCCCTCAGCTGAGCCAGAAGAGCTGCAATAACCAGCATAGGCTCTGACACAGCCCAGTTGACTTCCAGCTTGCACTTGTGCATCTGATAATACTTCTGTTGGTGTAGGATATAAACATATGCATGGCAGAAATCCTACCTCACAAGCAAACAACCCCCCCAGCAACACTTGAAATTTACTTTGTTTTTTATTAGTATTTATCCATGCAAACTTTTGCTTACAAGACCATTCCTGGAAAGAGAAGGTTAAAGTTTTTGCAAAAAGTGCTTGCATGAGTACTTATGCATCAGTTTGTGTAGCAACTGTAATCTGGATCATTCAGTAAGCCGCAGATCTATACAATAAAGAATGGGGGAATAAATATGAATGGTGGGTGATTGATGTAAAACAGCCTTGACTTGGCTGGCATAAAACTGTCAATTTACTCATCCTATTAGGAGTTCAAATAATGAATAAGGAGCATGCTTCTAAATCGAAGGCCTGGTCAAATGTTTTTCTTAAAAAAAAAAAGGCAAATGCTTATTGAAGATTTCTGTTGTCTTGAGCTATTATTTACCTCAATTTTCATGCATGTTTTGCAAAATTTATCAGAACCATTACTTTGTAGAAGAGCACACATAAATCTGAATGAAAACAACTTTTGCAAATGCATTTATAGTCTATTATTCCCAATGCAGCTGACTACTTTTCAGGAATGGTTCTGCTGAATTCAACAAGAATCATTTATTGAATAAAGAAAATCTAGCCTAATGCTGTGACTTCAGCAAGAAACTGTTCCAAATGCTGTAGCTAAACACAGATGTGCAGCATTAGGTTGAGGCAAGTGTTGCAGATATAAGGGGTTGTGGATCTGCTGTGATCACTGCATCTTCTATACTTACTCCAATTTATTATAAACTCTTCTGGTCCTGTTCATGCTTTTCACGTACAGCACCTTGTAACAGTCACATTACAGACTTGATGCTGCTTCCCACCTTTAAGAAACGACCTTACTTTCTCTAAAGCTGAATCTTAAGGAGCACAGATGTCTGTCTTTACCTGATCATAACATTTCTTTGCTCAAGAGTGATGTGAAAGTTCTAAGAAAATTCTTTTTTATTTGCTTCATTGAAATTCCCCGAATCTCATTTGCTGGCACCTTTTTGCAGCTATGAATAGGAAGCCTAAAAAGAGAGAGCCATGTTGTACTCAACTGCAGAGACAAAACTGATTTCAAAAGAGACAGCCTGTGGAAAAATCAGTTTGTTTTTGTTTTTTTTTTTTTCACAAGTAGGTATAAGTTTACCAGAAGAAAGGATGTGGGAGACTAGAAAGACTGTAAGTTTCCTATAGTACTACCTAATGCACACAAACTGGCAGTCACATATCATTTTTACAGTCGTGTTATTGCATTGCTCCAGTGTCTTCAAAGTTTCTCGATCCAGCTCTGCCTATGGTTGTGCAAGTTGTCCTTCTTTGTGTGATCATGCACAAGTATGACCAACTGTGTAAGATGATATGAATGTTGCCTAGTAACACTGATGCATGAAATAACTGTCAGAATGTTCTCTACAGAGATTACTTGCTTAAGGCTTACGAGACTCAGGGAATGCTTAATGCATATTTTAAAACTATGTGACTACATTAATATGCTTACTCATTCCTTAACTTCTAATGTGAGGTAACACCAAGATGCTGATAATATTGAGATTGGCCTCATTACCTACAATATGCTACTCAGACTGGCTCAGTGCTAATAGTGCCATTTTTTAATTTATCTATTATTTGCAAAAGATGTTCAGTCAGTGCTGTTGTTGTGAATGTTCCACTGCTGTCTTGTAGAATTAACATAATGCAATGGATGAAACTTTTTTCTTGGCTTTTGTAATGTTTCAAATAGCAATTTCTGTGCCTGTTAAATGTGTTTCTGAGCATCTGAAATGTAAGAAATGATTCAAGACTAAAAATCCTAAAATAAAAACCACATTGATCACCAGGTTCCTTTTGGTTAGTAAGCCATGATAATCACCATGTACCCCAGGATTATCTCTCAAGAAGAAAATTGTCTTAAACATTTTACCTTCACTGAGTTACTAAGACCTGGGAAATCATATGTAATTGTGTTAAACTACACTTTGGGTAAAGTTTCTAAACTGAACATGGTGACATACTTTTTTTTAAAAAAAAGTGCAAACCAACTGAAAGCCTTTTACTGCTCTAATGAAGACACAGCTGAGGATTCAAAATCCTAAGGAGAATGTTTGAAAGGCAAGTGGATGAATAGATAAAGTCACTGTATTTTATTTAAAAAAAAAAAAGAAAAGGCACAACTATAACACCACTCTGTGCATGGGGATCTGCAGTCAGTAATGTTTTCTAATCTAACGCTTTTATCAGGTTCTGAATGTGTCCTGTTTGTAGCCATTTTGTATCCTGCAGGAGTAATTATTGAGGTGGAGTCTCTGAAAGAAGCCAGAACTTAGTTTCTATCTTGCTCATGCAGCTGAATTTACTCCCTGATTAAAAAAACAACCCCGTTACTCTTCAACTATCTGTCAGGTGTCTATTAAGAATACAATGAATTGAATATGGCTTCTCAGTAAGGCTCTGAAATTTTCTACATTAGGTACAAATCTGATGCAATTTGAATAATGAAATATGCTTGGGGTCTGTGGTTTTTAGCTGAACTTGGCAGAGTAAAATATCTCACAAAGGAAAAGCAGTCTAGGTAGCTGCAACTAAAGTGCAGGTATTGTGGTAAGTGGAAGCCAGCAAATTTAAGCTAGAAATGATAGGTAAACTGATAATACTGTGGATAAATGAACAGCTGCAAAATGTGCCTAGAATGCCGTGGACTTTATGTGGTTTGACATCCTCATGAGAAGACTGTGTGTCACTTAAAAGTTTTCTAATTTTTGAGTTATCACCTTCCTCCTCCATAAGAGTGAGTACATGGCATTCTTGTGTTTCAGTCATGGAACACCAGCCCCCTGGAAAACAGTGTCACCATCAGCATTAGGGGGCTGAGGAAAGGTGAATCCCTAAAGGATTAAATATTGGATCCTGATATACCAAAGCAGCGTTGTGGCTTGGCTCTGGTAATCTTTGTTTGCCTAAGTTGATGCTAGCCATGGGAAATGGTGCAACAGTCTTCTCATTAAGCTTTGTAATTTATCCCTAGCTGCCTTGCCTGTGGCCTCCTGCAGATACAGATGTTCTGCAGCTTGAAGTATAGGAACTTAGCACACATTTTGGAGACTGCTTTGTGGTTTTATGTGACTGACATGCACACTGGAAGTCTTGGCTCCCAGCTGTCAATAGTGGTTTGTAGTCAAAGCAGAGGCCAGAGGGGTCAGTCCTAAACTGAGGAATGTCATGGCCTGATGCGAGTCCTTCCACTGGGCGGGAGGAAGCTGTCTAGGCAAGACAAACTCAGTGCCTACTTCGGGCTGCACTGTAGTTGGGTTTAGACAAGTGGAGGATGTGGAAAGGATGTTATATATATAAGGATGTATGTTATAGTGATAGATTTCCTTTCTCTGGCTGCAGTTGGAGCTTGCTGCACCCTCTGATAAGGATGCTGAGCTGACTTTTAGGCCTCTCAGGAAATAGATTCTGACTCTCACCCTCACTCGGACCATTTTGGCAAGTTCAGCCTGTTAGAACAGGAGGTTATGTTTAAGCTACTGGACGTAAGGACTTGGCCTGCTGTCACTCTGTTTTGCTTGCAATGAAGAGCTGTCCCACATGGAGCACAAATCCATTTTTGTCTTGCCTCCTCTGAAACAAGATTACCTTTGTTTCACCCTAGAGTGAAGAACCTGACTCTTTTAAATACCTGTCGATAACAGAGGCTGTTTCCTTTACCGGTACTTTCAGCATCTTTAGCACTGTGGCCATATTCCCGATGCTATGCGCGTGGATTTATTAATGTACCAAAGATGAGAAATTTACCTGGGGAACTATTTTCAGCCCAGATCACGGTGCTGCTTTTATTTGCTGATGAACCTCTATTTCTTTGCCAACATTCTTGTGTGTTTCTGGTTCTTATTTATTCATTTTTCAAATGCTAGTTTCCTCTCATTAATAACTCTAAATCTATACAAAAGTGATTTTCTCATAAGAAATCTCTTACAGGGCATGTACCTTATGTTACTTCCTAAATATATTATATCATCTTAATTAGGCTATGTATTAAATAACAAAATACTTGATTAAATCACCTACTATTTATGTCTATGGCAAACTAGTATCTGCAAGCTTAAGGCTGATTCTGGCTAATCATGTAACACATAAATCATGAATGGCCTCAATGTAAGCAGCTTTGTAATACCTCAGTCTCTCAGCCCTGCTAGGGCTTTTCCCTAGAGGACAATTCAACACCTGGTTATTAAGTATGAAAAGGCAGAAGTAAGGAAGGTAAATATATTGGTCTCGCTCTTACTGAGCATTAAATGAGCTGGCTAGCTCTGATTTTTGGGAACCTGGTCTGGGACTAAAATAAGATTAGGCTTTTTTAGGATTAGGTGACTGAAATACAAAAAGCAATCCCTGCAGCAGAAATTTGTGTCAATTATAATTAAGCATCATCTATGTGCGTGTGGGAGAAGAGAACTGAAATGGGTGACATAAAAGCAAGTTCCTCCTACACTGCATCACCTAGTGAAAATGGGGACAAGCCTTGCTGCACTGCAGTTGGTTTTATACCTCTTCTGTTCCTGAGGACCTAAAATGTGGTCAGGAAACAAGTGAATTCCTAAAAGGAAGAGGATCATAGGGGAAGAATCTAAGGTGGATTTATCCCACTCAGTAAATCTGTGTCAGTCTGTAAGGTTTGGGACAACTGTGTGTTGGAAGGATGGTTGTTGGAATTTCAGGAACTAGTCCTTGTTGAAGAGGAAAGTGATTTCTTATGCCTAATTTAATTTTCTGGTTATTACTCATTTGTCCCTTTCTGAGGTTCGTGTAGGCAATTTTGGGGAGTAAAACTAGATTACTTTTCAAATGTGTTGTCTTATTTTGGAAGAGAGGTATTTTGGAAGGGTGAAGGAGGGATATCGAGGGAAGGATCACTCTTATTCCTTGCACCAAGCCTTCAGCACTGCTTGGAATTGTACTGGCTGAGCTCTGCACAGCTATTGAATATACTCAGCACAGCTTTCAGGAGTAGAGAATAAACACTTCCAGCAAATTTACTCAGGAGGAGCCTGTCTGCCAAGTGGAGCCACCTCCCTCCTCCTTTGTGTTTATGAAAACGTTGTTTAATGGGAAAAACAAAGAGAAGAGCAAACAGATTCCTCGACCCACCCAGCACTTCTCTCTGCAGCACAGCCTCTCCTGCTGTGTGGGATCCATCACATGATGGAGATGCTTCTGGGAGCTGTTATTTTAAACTATTGGCAGCACATCATCGGGTGGGACTGCTTTATCTTGTATCTTCTTACACTGTCTTACTAGCCACCTCTCCTGTTTTATAGATGTTCTTGCTCTGGCTGTATCAGCTATAGCAACATAATTCTTGTTTGTCCTCTGTATGACTTTTTTCATATGCTTTGAATGAGAATGATGTGCCAAAGACTAGTCATCAAATCTGACACTTGTGTGTCTCTGGAACCCCAATGAGGAAAGAGTAATTTCCAAAAGGCATGGATGACTTTTGACACTGTATTAATGCACCTGCATGGGCCAGAGTCTGTCTGTGCCCAGATCCATAAAGAAGCAGTGTTATTAACAGATTATTAACAGATTAACTGTTAAAGGCAGGATAAATGTCATTGTGTATCCTTTTTCCTTGCTACAGAAGTGTAGCCAGAACTTCAGTCTGACTGCAGGTTCCTACTGTGCATGTTACAGAAGCTTGAACTTAACTCTGAGCTTGGCTTCAGGAGGTCCTGCCTTACAGAATCCTGTTCCATTTACTGGACAGCAACCTCCTTCCCTCTTATTGTTTGGGACAGTGGTTGTGCATAGGTAGAGGGAATAGCAGAGAAGTGATAAAGCATATGTAAGCCCTCACATAGTGTTTTTAACTGTCTTGCTGTTTTACAGGGTAGCTAATAATATGTGCAAAGCTTCCTGCTGTTACATAGGGGTGTTCCATTCCAGTGAGGTAGACCCTTTCCTTCTTGCTGGGTGTTCAGAAACAATGGAGCAGTCACAAAAAGATTTTGCTTTAGCAGTTGTTTCTGTTGGTGGCCCTGCTTCTGATAACATCTCCTCCTGCTCTGTACAAAGAGTGCTTGAGCTAAGGGCTTTAATGTCTTGCACAGTCAAGGTTTTGTTTTAAAGGGTGTAGTAGTTTATTTTTGGAAGGAACTGAGGAGCGGCCACATAGCAGTGAACTCTCCTATCCTGTTTATCACCTCTAGCCCAGCCCTACTCTCAAAATGGGTTTTCAACATGCAGCACTGTGCTTAACCACAAGGTAATATTTGGCAGTCAGTTTTCTGCTTTTGGCAAAGTATTAGTTGGCACAGAAGTTTGAAAATGGAAATTGCTCCGAGATAAGCTACTTTAGGCTAATTCACACCTAGAACAATATCAGACACTGGTGGAGTTACTTTACAAGTGAATTTGTTCTCCGCCACCGCCCGCACCACCCCCCCCCCCCCCCCCCCTGCCCCCGCCCGCTCCCTGCTCCTCCTTCCCCCCCCTCGCCTCCCTCCTGTATCATTCGCATGTCGTCGCCGCCACCTA
>JANHGN010002905.1:25285-64289 GCA_024605025.1 Megaceryle maxima | reverse complement strand
CGCGAGAAAAATTTCTTTAAGCTAATTCCCCCCTAGAACAATAACAAACACGGGGGGGGTTTCTTTACAAGTGAATTTTTTCCCCCCCCCCCCCCCCCCCCCCCGCCGTGTTGTCTTAAATGACAACTGATGCAACTGATGTCATCTACCTGGACTTGTGCAAAGCATTTGACACTGTACTGCATGCCCAATACAGGAATTGCCCAGATGTTCACATTCAAAGAACTGTGGTCAATGGCTCGATGTCCAAGTGGAGACCAGTGATGAATGGCATTCCTCAGGGGTTGGTATTGGGCCCAGTACTGTTTAACATCTTTGTCGGTGACATGGACAGTGGGATTGGGTGCACACTCAGCATGTTTGCTGATGACACCAAGCTGTGTGGTGTGGCTGACACACTGGAGGGAAGGGATTTCATCCAGAGGGACCTTGACAGGCTTGAGAGGTGGGCCTGTGCAAACCTGATAAAGTTCAACAAGGCCAAGTGCAAGGTCCTGCATATGGGTCAGAGCAATCCCCAGTGCAGATACAGGCTGGGTGATGAGTGCAGTGATTGGAAGCAGCCCTGAAGAGAAAGTCTTGGGGAACACTGGTGGATGAGAAGCTCAACACGACCTGGCAGTGTGTATTTGCAGCCCAGAAATTCGATTGCATCCTGGCTGCAATCTGCATCCTGTGGCAGGGGGGTTGAAACTGGATGATCTTTAAGGTCTCTTCCAACCCAAACCATGCTACAATTCTATGAAATATACTAGTGTGACTGCCACAGCCACTGTGGAAAGGCTGATTAAGTCACAGAAGGGTCACCTTCACCACACCTTAGCTGAAAACACTTTAAAAAAAAAGTCATTCTTGAATTTTCTTGTCTTGTGGATCTTGTCTTGTTTAGTGTTTTGCTTGTGCTCTTGGCAGAGTCCTGCACAGGGCTTTTTCTGCATTGCAGGCAATATAAGATAAGAAAGTAGAGGGGAAATTACTACTTAAGATTGCCGTCTAAGCTAGACAGACAGATAACAGCAACCCTAATTTGGAAAGTCTTGGGAGTTCTGAAAAATCTAATTCAGCTGTCTGAGAAGTGTAATTTTGCTAGACTTCCAGTTGCATGCTCCAGGAGCATGACTAGAATGCTGCGCCAGGAACCCTGGTGTGTCTAAATGCATCACTTGTATAGTTTCTTGAATGAATGCTGATAAGCAAAGCTGCAGCAGCCCAGGTGCTGACATCTGTTCATTTAATGAGACTTAAGCCCCTTCTTCTCAAGCACCTTGAATTGATGTCTGACTGCTCCAGTACTTCTGAAGCGATTGGAACCAAGACAAGATAGCCAAGAAAACTCAAATTGAGCAAAACCTCACAACCTGCCTTGGTTAAGGGCAGGAGCTGAATATTCATATTGGAGCGATGAGCAGGAGATAAGGAGTACAGGAGACTGTAGTGTGTTCCCTACTGATGTAAATGTGTCTTTAAAAACATTACCAAAATCCCCTGCCTATCACTTTGACTAATAGAAATAGGGCAAATCTTTTTGTTTTGAGTGTCATCCAGCCTAAGGTAAAAGGGCTTCTCTTTGTGCAGGCATATCTACAAATGCTTATATCCAGGGTTTGAAATGGGTCTTCCAATATTAGAAAAGAATCATGAGAGTTTTAATCATATTCTGCTTCCCTTCTGCAGAGGCTCTTGGCATATGCATTTGAAATGGTAGTCGAGCACAGAGCTCTGTGCCAGCCACTGTAACAGTGAACAGATGTTATCTAGCAAGGTTCTGAATTAATTGGAAACACCAGCTCCCTGGAAGACTTGCATCCTACAGGACTGTTTCCTCATATGTAAAGTACTGAATGCAGATGGACATAGGTCTGAGGACAGGTTTAGGGGTGCAGAGAACACAGTAGTTTCCCAGTTTTGTGGCAAACTGTTTTAAACTTATCCTAGCAAAAAGTTAAGTTTGTACCTTGCTCTAAAACTTAGCTGAATGGTTGCTGACCCATTATTCCAGAAGCTGGGAACAGAGGAATGGTTGCAGTCCAGGTCTTGCTAACTTTCCCAGCTGCATTTCCTACAGCAGCAGCTGAGGAAGGAACAGCTGCAATTGTCTTGTGCTACAAAAGGATTCCCTCTCGCAGGAGAAATCCCCTGCTGAGTGGATTCACTAGGTCTTAAGCCTGGTTAGTGCAGAGTGTGAGGCATAGGACAGCTGTGACAGCTATGGAGTTGGGTCTTCAAAGGTAACACTAGATACAGAACAGCTGATTTCTGAGAAGTGGTGCTGCTAGGGTACCTTTTCTGATGTTCCCTTCTCATGGATTTCAGTGCCTAGTTCTTGTCTGTCCTGTTAGGCACTATGTATGTGGCTTGCAGTTCTCTCTAGATAGCACAGTTAATCCATAACAGTGCGGTTTCTGCGTCTAGTAAGTAGTACCATTTCCAGCAGTAATGCTCTGCTGTTCCCCAGAAAGGATTTATTCTCCTGGGTATTGAGTATTGTAGGAAACTATAAACTCTTCCTGAAACTGTTCATCTAACTGTAAACAGGCTCTTTCAGTAACAGTGTATTGCCTTTGCCTTCTCTGGATCCTGTGTGACGCACCTTACTCCTAACAGTGATGTAAGTAGCTATCCACATGGATTACATAGGTATTTCACCTTAGTCTCTCCTTCCATCAATCCCAGTGATCTCTTCTTTATTAAGAACGAATAATATCGACTGGGTCTGTTTCACAAAGAATTAGCAAGATTAGTGGCAGAAACTAATTGCAGAAGCAGCTGGTGTTTCTTCAAGAGGTCAGTTTGGCTCATTAGAAGTGAGAACCCTCTAGTAGTACCCCTTTGGGTACAAATCTTTGGGCTTATAAATATTTAGCAGTGGCTTGATACTAGGTTAATGACAACTGTAATGAAAATAGAATAGAATTCTAGCAGATTCTAGAAGACCAGTCAGAGCAACTGAAATGGGTTGTGCTAAGTGTTGCAATTTTATTGTGTGTTTTGAACAGCTAACAGTTTAATGAGTATTGAATACACATCATGTGGATGAAAGACATCACCAAATTTCCATTCCTTTTAATAAAATAAAATAATGTGACATCTGTCCCAGCCAGTACTGCAGTGGTTCCTTTTCCTTATCGAGGTGGTCTTATTCTTTGCACACTATTTACTTAATCATAGAGAACTCCTTCATGTTCCCAATAGTTTGCTTGGAAAGCAGAAGTAATTCCTCAGTGCAAGCCACATAATTGTGGTAGTAAACTGCAATATGATGCCCATGCATTTTTCTGGTATTTAATTCCTGTAAGCTTTTGTTATGAAAAACTTCATAATGAAGATCAACACATGCTAGATCAGAGGTTTCCAAACAGACTTTGGCTGTGACAGCGCATGTGGCTACGGAAAGTGCACAGAGGATGGAGTCCTCCTGACAGCACTAGTAGTTACTTCAAACTGTGCTGGTCTTACACAACGTTTCTGGCAGTTTCATTTGAGAGATGACGTGCCAGGCCTGGTCCAACTTGAAGGCCTTTAGGACAGTAATTTTCATCCCATCTTTTGCCTTGTAAACTATGGAAGAGAAGTGAGCACAGGGAAACGGGACTTGGCTAAAACCAGACTGCAAACTGTGGACAACAGGGAGATAAAATACATGGTGGTGGGAAGACTGTAGTGAAACACCTTTACTTCTAGCTTATCTGTAAGATCCTTCATGACTGGGAGAGAGTAGAAGGGATTGCTACTAAAACACCAATTGCCCCATTACCCAAGCCAGACAGCTTAAACAGAGGCAACATTTGGTTAACACTGCTGCAAAACCACATGGGAACAGTACAGGCAAGCTTGCAGCATGCCCATTTGAAAGAAAGGCAGGTATTGCTGCTGAAGGCTTTATTTGGGCTATATGTGCACTAGCAAAATAGAAAGTCATGGTTCTCTCAAAAGAGCCCAGCCAGGACTCCAGGTGTTCTTGTCACCATAGTATCTAACCTTACTTTGATATCAGTGTTGCTAAAGGCAACGCAGAAAAGATTGCCTGTGGTTTGAGCTATCATTGCTGAGCAGACCCAGGGTCATCTTTGCTGGGGAAAGCCATTCTCTGCAGCCTCCTGGGACACACTGCAATAGGAAGAGATTCGGTCTCTGGAATTCCCATAAAAGAGACTCATCTGACACCTCTTCATCAATGCTAGCAGTCTCACGCTGCAGCGATTTACTGCTCTGAAAGCCCCGGATGCTTTTAAGCCAAGATTGGATATGGCAATGTGCCACTGGGCACATTGGCAACATTATATTAAACGTAGTGGCAAAGTTTATGCCATCTACACTATGAATTTCATTGCTGCTGAAGTTGCTTGTGTGTGGACAGATTAGATTAGTCTGTGGTCAGACTAGAGGATCTATAAATAGCACATCTTTCAATGGGATAGAGGCGATTTACACTCCCTAAGGATTTGGTTCTTTTTGTCTGGAAGACACTGGACTATGATATTTCTGTCGGAGAGGAGGTCTCTGTCTGTGGCTGCTGTGTTGGCTTCACCACTAGAAGGTAAGCAGTCACCTAATAGGCCCTTGAGAAGCTACAGGAAGCATTCACTAAGAGCAAAACTCTGAATTTGCCAAACCAGTACCATCCACTTAAATGCTCTCTGGCCTTTACTGTGCAGCCACTCCTCTAGAACTGAGGCTGCGGCATCAGCATCATACCAGTGATGCACTGACTTGGGAGAAAAATTTCTTTCCTCTGCTGCTTCTGAAAGAGATGGCCAGAGTTTATTCAAGTTCTGCTGCTCTCATTTGGGTTGTGAAATTCCCAGAAATCTGCAGCAAACTCAAGCTTGCAAAGTGCATTTTTTTTCCTCCATAGCTAGCAGTTGGAGAGCAAGTTTTCTTGTTAGGCCCTGTACTAAGTGTGGATCAGCACAAGGTGAACAGATTGGTGCTTGATCTGCTTTTCATCGCATTTACTTTGAAAGGAAGTTCGTGTTTGTTGTGAGAAGCTGTATGTGAGATATGACAGCTAAAAACAATTACTCTTTCATCTGTACAGTCCCATCATTTAGGTGGTGTTTGGAATATAAAAGCATGTTCATAACAACCTCCTTTCCCTGAAACAAGATTTTATTTTAAATATTTATCTTTCCCACTCTTATTGAATTGGAGAGACTTACAATCTTTATGTAGCAAATATCTGAGAGAAAACAAGGTGTGCAACTGGGAGATAGGGGTGTGTTTTAATAGGTTACTGGATGACTTTGCCTTTAATATATATAACTTTAGCATTATTTTTAAACACGAGTAGATGAAAATAGGTTAGCATTGGAGCTTTCTGGATTTTTCTTGGCACTCACCCTAAATCAGGAGATGGTTTTGTGAGACGTACACTCTGCTTTGTGATCAAATGGCATTTCTAGGGAAACTTAAATATTATCCTTATGCTACAGCTTTGTATGATGTGACACGAAGGCTGTGACAAGGGCACTCTGGCACCACCAGCCAGGGCTCTTCATGCTGCCTTCAGCAAAAGTGTGAACAGAAATTATTTCCTGAAGTATGTTTTAGCAGGTGCCTTGAAACAGACTCTGAGCAGAATACTGTGTGAGATTGAGCTATATCCATAGAGGAGCGAGGGGAAGAAAAAAAACAGATGTTCACCCAAGCAAAGGAGGAACAAATCACAGACAGTGCTACGCAGAGGTTGAAAGTCAGAGAAACTGAGTCAGGGAAGGGCCTTTTCTACTGTCACTCAGAAGGCAGTGGCAGCTCAGCTTTATTTCCCCATTCCGTGTTAGCTGTGCTGAACCCACGCTTGCTTTGGTTTATGGCTACTTAATTGCATAATCAAGGAGACCAAAGTATTGTTGAGCTACAACTAAGTAATTTCTCTTTGTCTGAGAAATTAAAAAAATAAATGACAGAAATGGCTGAAGATGGCTCCACTGATGTTAGTTGGAAAAAAAAAAAGAAAAAGCCAACATTTGAATGAATCCTTGCCCCTAATATATATAAATTGAAATCCATATAACTTAAAAGCTGTTTTCAAAAATGCTGCATACTACAGTCACTCGACACTTGTGAGGATAAAAGTACAGGCTCAGGAAAATTCAAATTAAGCACCTGCAATCACTTAAAACTATTTTTACTCTATTTGCTGCTATCCTCTCTAGACTTAACTGCTTTTTGTTACATAGTACAGCTCTTTTCTTAGCTGCTGTGCTACTGCATTCCTAATGTCATGTAAAAAATGCTACAGGACATGTTTCTACCTCACCACATTTAATTTATTTGACATTCATGTCACTGAGATAGTTGATTTGTGCATTCAGAGTGTCAGCTTTAAATAAACATGTCTCATTTTAATACTTTGTAGAAAGCTGTGAGTGTTATAAAAGACCTCACTGATGAACACTGAATTTTGGAAACTACAGCCTTTGAATTATCCCAATATGAAGCTGTTGAAAAAGAGAGCTCACTATGCATAATGCCTTTTGCAAAATAAAATTATAATCTTATTTGGTTACAGTTTATACACTGCCTGCATACGCCGAGCTGCAGTTCAGACTAACCAGAGCCTGCATGTTTTGAGGTTGGTGATCAGAGGTCTGTACGTACTTGTTGCATCTCTGGTACAAACTGACTGGCTTTGAACAAGTTTCGCCTGTCTCTGCAAGGGCTTCCACACTTGTCCATGAGAGTAATTAATAGAATCTTACATTTGAAAGTAGAAATGCTGTAAAGACTCTTAAGTTTTGAGGTACAGAACTATGTAGCCCTGTATCTATATTTTGGTAGAGAGATCTACAGCATTGGCAACTTCTGAAGGAGATAGATCTGATAACAGAATATAAAAAGAAGCCTACATGTGATAGATCACTTGCTTCTTGTGTGCTTGACCCTGCATGGTGTGAAACTTGTTACCTCCTTCCTCTAAAGCAAAAAGGCCTCTCTATTGATGTGAAAAAGAAAAACCTCTCCACAAGTGGCAAAGCCTATGCTGAGTGCTTCACAGATCCTTTGATGCAATTGGGAGTATGTAGAAATGTTTGTCAGAAATGTGAATGCAACTGTATTGCATAGATCTCCTTTCTTTACAGAAATAATAATCACGTGGAGCAGAGTGCAAGACTTATTTAGGAGAGTTTTCAGGTAGATACATAATTGTTTCTCTTAGAATAAAGGAAGTGCCGTTACGTTGGGAACACCATGAAAAAGGAAATCTAAGGAGACCAGGCAGTGGATGAAAGCAAATGTGCCCTTTGGTATAGAAGGAAACAGGAAAAAAGAAAGCTGAAATAAAAGTCAGAACATGTCATTTATATAAAAGCCATTAAGACGCTATCCGTTATTTGGCAATTACGTGGCTTTTTCTACTAGAGGGAGGAAAAAACAAGTATTAGCTGCTTGAACTTTTCTCTTGGGATTCTTGAGGCCATTATTGCTTAGGTTCATGAAATCTAGGAGTACTGAAATACAGTGGCAGGGAAGAGAGGTGGACTTGTACTTTCAGTGCCCAAGGGCCTACAGGAGCATGAGGGAGCAAACAGTGTGTATACCCCCACACTCCAAAAACCTTGTGGATATTCTGATTACTGCACAAGTACTGACTGCACAGGGTCCCAACAGAACCTCGGTATTCCCTTATTTCCATGCCAATGGAGTCCTTTAATCAATGTTTCCTGTGTAGCAGCAGTTCAAGTAGTAAGGAAAAAATGTAATATGCCATGGGAAAGCAAGTCGTTCCATCAAACAGAAGTGGGAACAGCTTCTCTTAAACATATAAACAGAGACTGTTTCTTGCAGGACTTGAAAGGAAAGCATCCATTCCACCTGGTTTCTAGTCTTTTCAAGATTTTCCTTAACAGTGTTCCAGTGCTACGCTAGACATGGTTATTTCTGTACTGGGCCATAGGTTCACTCTGTGAAGTATGGTATAGATGAGGCCAAGGCACGTGTTAGACTTTAGTAAGAAATGGGAGCCTTTAGTCATACCATGGCATGTTCACAAACACTTTAAATACTATAGCATTCAGCTGACAGCACTTTTGGGTAAGATAAACTTGATGAGTTGACAGAAAGAAGAATATACACCAGAACACAAATCAGCGTTGTCAGAGTTGACCAAAACCGTGTTAACTGTCCCAGCATCTTAACATGCTCCAGCAAGATAATCTTCCTGTCTTTACAGAAATAACATCATTTATAGAAAAGAGGAGGGTGAATAATTTTGATTTGCTTTTGAGCCACTCATAAATCACTTTGGGTATTAGTTTGGATGCAGAGAAAGACAAACTCACTGAGCCAGAAGGTAGATTATATTTAGCATTCAAATGCAAAAAAAGGTACAGATTATCTTCAAACACAATTATTTTGTTAGTGGACAATTCCTTTTTATTTAAACTTCCATTTGATGATTACTGTAGTGTATAAATATAGTGATGTACAGAGAATTTGGGTTAAAAATATAAATTTTTAGGAAATAAAGCAGCAATACCTTCAAAACAAATCATAATTTTCTGATTTACTGCTGAGTGTTAACAGGAGAGAGCAGAACTGTGAATTATTAGTGTAGTCATAGCTGTTGTTAGAAACAGCAGATAGCACATAAAAGATTCTGTCATTGTGCTGTGTAACACCTCCCACTAACTGTAGTTCTACTAGTGACAGCCCCACCTTTCCATGGCCTAGCAGCTTTGGATAACCACACACTCCACAGCTATGTCCTGACCTTTTCATGAAGCAACAGAACACATTTGCCAAGACTCTTCATGTTGGTTTAGATGGCTTTAGTTTCCTCTCAGGAATTTGTAGACCTTACAAACTGTGACTTTAGCTTCTTTTTAGTCCCAGTAAGAGACATTGCACTCAAATTATTCCTGGGTTTTGTAGGCTACAACTGAAAAAAGCATTAGCCATGTCCAAACTCCTGTCTGATACATACTCAAAATAGCTGAGGGAGGGGAAATAGTAGCTAATGTTTAGATTTACTCCAGGGATACATGGATTGCATTAGAAGTTTTGGCCTTGTTCCAGCTTGTGTATGATCCTGGCACACAATTTGTGAAATGCTCAGCATCAGTTTGGACACTCCAAGTGGAAAAGGGGCCTCCTGTGTTCCCTGCCTTCCTGCTCTGTCCCTTGAATATGTGAGAGCAGCTCATGGTTCAGCACTCTCCTGGGCAGCTCCTGCTTCCCTTCCTCCCTATTAGACAGACCACTACAAGATCTCACTCATTACAAGTGATGAAGTTAGGGTTGGTCATTAAGTAACACCACCAGATACTTGCTAGTAAAGAGTCCTTCTTACCAAGTCAATAATTGTTAGGCACCCTTTGTCTCTTTGATTTTGTTGGTTTTGTTGGATTTAAAAAATGTATTTATTTTTTGGGGTAATGGTGCACAGTGTATATATTTCAAACACAGTGAGCTTGTTTGAAGTTTCTCTTTGAACAGTAACACTCCAATCAGGTTTTAAACAGTCACTTTCTGAAGTCAGATACATGCCTAGAAGCAAAATCTTGCAAAGAAAGAACTGGTTCCGTAGATTAGCATAATATAGAGACAAGTCAATGAGCTAGTGAGCAGCTCCTCAAAACTTAATGTTTTATGCTTGGATACTTGTTCTCAATACATTGAATTAAGGAGGGTGTGAAATTTCTCACTTCCTTCCTAGAAATCTAAGGAAATCAATGCATAGTTTGGGTTGGTGGTTTTTTTTTTCCCTCCTCTTTCTCCACTGATACACAGAGAAACTGAGTAATGGTTTCTTACATCTTCAATAATACTTGAATGGTCTATGCAAGTGCTCCCTCCTCCTAGATGCAAATGAAATGCATGGTCTTTGTTGCAACCTAAATAGGCTGTGATCCAGGCTTGCAAAGTTGTCTTATGATGATGTTTATTTGGAACATCATAGAATCTTTTAGGTTTGTAAAGATCTTTAAGATCAAGTCCAACAGTTAAATGAGCACAAGCTAAGTCCACCAATAAACCATGCCCCTGAGTGCCACATCTACAGGCCATTTAAATATTTCCAGGGATGGTGACTCAACCACTTCCCTCATCACTTGTTACTTGTGAGAACAGACCAACCCCCATCACACTATAACCTCCTTTCAGTTAATTGTAGAGCATGAGAAGGTCTCCCCTCAGCCTTCTTTTCTCCAGACTAAACAACCCCAGTTCATGTGGCTGTTCCTCATTAGGATTGTTCTCTAGACCCTTCACCAGCTTCACTGGCCTTTGAACAGGCTCCAGCACCTCAGTGTCTTTCTTGAAGTGAGGGGCTCAAAACTGAACCCAGTATTTGAGGTGCAGCCTCACCAGTGCCAAGTACAGTCCTTCTGGGAACACTGGGTGAATTTAATGTAAAGGTTCTACAGGGAACATCTGCAAAAATGCTTCCTTCCTATCATGGATGCAGAGCTATGACTACCTAATAGAAATGAGATGGCCTCATGTATATATGGTTCTTTGGGTTACTTTTGTAACTCAAGTTTTACTTTGTAAAACTTTGTGTATTTCAAGATTCCAAGTAAAGATTTCCAAGAGCATGACCCAGAGTGTCAGTCTCATATATTTCTTATTTTCTCTCCTTTGAATGCTGTGTAATTGTGGCAGATGGAAAACACGTAAAATGCAGAGATAATATCATTAATGTGCAAAATAAGTGAAAACAACTTGCTTAAACTTTGCATTTTAATTCTGTCCTTTGTGGTCATTACATTTTAGAAATATACACTGGATTATCCTCTAAACTCTCTTAAATTAATTCTCCAAATTTGGGCTATCTCCTATCATCACTGCTGCCTCTGCATACACAAGAGACATAAATTAGACTTGGAATCAGGTCCTTGAAGGCAAAGGCAGTCTGGAAATAACACTGACTTCAGTAGAAGAGGCAGATAGGGCACTCTGAGAGTGAAGTCTGACAAATGTGCAAGGCAGACTTAAGCAATGCTGTTAGAAACAGATTTAGGCTCCTCAGACAGTAGGTCCTTGGGAAGCTCCTGGCAAGAATAAGTAAGTAGTCTGAACATGTTTTACCCAAGACCATTGTTCTCTATAGTTATGTTACTAGTAAGTTAGATGGCGTATTCGAAGGTTTGTGTCAGAGGGTCAGAGAAGGTAAATCTACTGGGAAAGATGGAGTGTTTCTGTCAAAGATACAGGAAGCAGATCACCAGAAGCTTGTCTGGTTTTTGTCAACTGTATCAGTTAATTTAGGAAGAGATGCTACCTTTGCCTACAAAACTTGTCCCAAAGGACTTTATTAGTCACATAGCTAGGATTCAGTAAGAGCTACCCAGACTTGGTATTGGTGAAAGATACTGTCAGTTTAAGCAGACATACAAAGCATGAAATTCTGTTATACCAGATTGATTTCCCAGGTACCTTGTTTCTTAACAACATATTAATATACTCAGCCCTTCACCACTCTTCCAGTTAAAGTTCTTACTATTTTCAGAACATGGGTATTCATTATTTGTCCAAGTGGAAACCCAACCTCATTAAGGTAGTATAAGCTGGACACTTAAAACCAAATCAAGTGTCAAGTTTCATTAGAAAAAAATACCAGGTTTAGTATTTGCCAAGCCTCTCTCCATCATTTATCAGCAAACATGGTCAACTGAGCAAGTCCCAGATGACTGGAGACTTGCCAACATAACACCCATCTACAAGAAGGGCAGGAAGGAGGATCCAGGGAACTACAGGCCTGTCAGCCTGACCTTGGTTCTGGGGAAGATTATGGAACAGTTCATCTTGGGGGTGATCATGCAGCAAGTGCAGAGCAACAGGGGGATCAGGCCCAGCCAACACGGGTTCATGAAGGGCAAGTCCTGTTTAACCAACCTGACCTCCTCCTATGATCAGGTGACCCACCCAGTGGATGAGGGGAGAGTGGTGGATGTTGCCTACCTGGACTTCAGTAAGGCATTTGACACCATTTCCCACAGTATTCTGCTGGAGAAGCTGGAGGCTCATGGCTTGGACAGGTGGACTCTCTGCTGGGTTAGAAATTGTCTGGATGGCCAGGCCCAGAGAGTGGTGGTAAATGGAGTTAAGTCCAGTTGGTGACCAGTCACAAGCGGTGTCCCTCAGGGCTCAGTTTTGGGACCAGTCTTGTTTAATATCTTTATTGATGCCCTGGATGAGGGGATTGAATGCACCCTCAGTAAATTTGCAGATGACGCAAAATTAAGTGGGAGCGTCGATCTGCTTGAGGGTAGGAAGGCTCTGCAGAGGGATTTGGACAGGCTGGAGCGATGGGCTCAGGTCAATGGGATGAGGTTTAACAAGGCCAAGTGTCAGGTCCTGCACTTCAGTCACAACAATCCCAGGCAATGCTACAGGTTTGGGGAGGATTGGCTGGAGATCTGCCTGGTGGAAAGAGACCTGGGGGTGCTGGTGGACAGCCAGATGAACATCAGCCAGCAGTGTGCCCAGCTGGCCAAGAAGGCCAACGGCATCCTGGCCTGGATCAGAAACAGTGTGACCAGCAGGAGCAGGGAGGTTATCGTGCCCTGTACTCAGCACATGTGAGACTGCACCTTGAGTACTGTGTCCAGTTTTGGGCACCCCAGTACAAGAAGGACACTGAGGTGCTGGAGCAGGTCCAGAGAAGGGCAAGGAAGCTGGTGCGGGGTCTGGAAAGCGTGACTTATGATGAGAGGCTGAGGGAACTGGGGTTGTTTAGTCTAGAGAAGAGGAGACAGAGGAGACCTTATTGCTCTCTACAACTACCTAAAAGGAGGTTGTAGCAAGGCTGGTGTTGGTCTCTTCTCCCAAATTACTAATGATAAAACAAGAGGAAATGGCCTCAAGTTGTGTCAGGGGAGGTTTAGATTAGATGTTAGGAAGAATTTCTTCACTGAGAGAGTGGTTAGCACTGGAACAGGCTGCCCAGGGAGGTGGTGGAGTCACCATTCCTGGAGGTGTTTAAGAAACGAGTGGACGTAGCACTTGAAGCTATGGTCTAATGGATAGAGAGATGTTAGGATGAAGGTTGGACTCAATGATCCTAGAGGTCCTTTCCAACCCTAAAGATTATATGATTCTATCTCTTGATTGCCTTTTTTTGACCTAAATGCTACATGGAAGTTCTGTTCTTGCTCTAGAGTACTTACATTTGAAATGTGCCTGCAAGAGTGAGCTTTTGTGCCTTCGCACTTGCCTAATGTACGGACGTGCGTTGAACACCTGCAAGCTAATAGAGCAAGTGTGTTTGAGTTGTTGCATTTGTTGATGTGGAAAACATTACAATAAAATCCCAGTGGAATAAGAATGGATGATCCCAGTTGTGAACTGAGAACCAGCAGACACATGCTTCAAAATTCCAGTGTGGTAGGGGAGAAGCAACTGGAAAAGGAGCAGTTAACAATATGTCTACACAGATTTTTTCACCTACCCAGAAGAAAATGACTTTCTGGTTAGGATTCTTGATTTCCAACAGGTCCTTCGGGAGTCAAAATCTTCCAGAAATGGACAAATGATGTGCACACAAGTTTTAAGAAACAGCTTCCTTGTCATGTAGTTTCAAGGAGACCTGTATGTTAGAGATTTCCAATCCCCAGAAGGCTTGTGGTGTTTAGTTCATTCAGAACATGATGTCTTCCTCTGTGAAAAGGGTAAAGCTGGATTTTCTTTTCTGTCTGATACAAAGTATTCTTCAATTCTTCACAGTATATGTTGTTCCTAATATATATATAATATATATATAATTGAATACTTGTGATAAAGTGGAAGGCAGATTAGAAAGCATAGCATTTTTTTTATGTGGTGAATGGGGTTGACCACTGTGAACCTCTTCTCTACTCCTGCATGACACTGGAGACCTGCAGTCAAGAGTCTGCATGTAACTTTGTTGCTCTTAAGTGTTAGAGCAGTCTTGCTCTGCTGTATGAACCTGAGTGATGCCCATAAGGGGCATCATGTACTTTCAGCCTGGGCTGAGACCCCTCCAGAGAGTTGTTTAAGTTTTTATCAAATGCTTAAGCCGTTTTCCCCAATCGGCATCTATCGCTGGGTGTGGCTTTTGAATCCTCATTTTTCTAAGCTTTAAAATGTAGAAAGAAGTTACATGTTTCTTCTTAGAGGTGGTGTTTTGAGTAACCCTCTTTCTTCTTAAAAAGTACAGGTTGCTTCCCCCCAGTGCTATGTTTGAGATGACTGAGTCCAGGTAGTGGTGTGTTTGTGTTTGTAATACATCATTAACACTTCTCTTGTAGGGTTTTTGTGGCTACATGCCTATCTCCTTTGTTCCTACTGGCTACATGTACAGTGATGATTCCCATTAGTCACCCTGTGGAAGTGTAGCCTTTTACCACTTCCATTTTCTTATTGGAGTGGTTCTGGCACACTTGGCTGCTGGGCAGCAGCCTTTATGCTGGTCACTATCTGATTGATGGCCTCACCATTGTCACCAGACTGTTTGTTTTGCATTGCTCCTCATTGGGAGACTTGTAATTTTAAACCCACTGATTTTCTCATCCTAGGTACATCTGACAGACAACTCGCACCAGTGATTGATAGAGCTAAGGGCATCTGGTCTTATATTACATGTAACAAGCTATGATTTCCTGCCCATGTGGTAGGCAGAGCGCACATACCATGACTTGAACACCAAACAGATTTTCAGCTTTGTGGTATTGTTTTCAGTCCCACTTCCTATGTAAATAATTTTACATCAGATGTAGGTGTAGAAGAAGCATTGCATAATGTATGTTTAACTGTAGTCTGCTGATGACCACATGCTATGTGGTTGTGTTCCCTCCAGATAGGGAGACTCCTGCTTTGTTTGGTGGTTGAGTTTTTTGTTTGTTTGGTTCTTAAAACCTTCTTGGAAATTATTTCCTTACGGATATTTGAGAGAAAATATGTTTCCTTTTTGTCACTGGCTTTATCTGTTTCACAGTGACTGTTCTCCATGAGAGTGTTGCCACGGGTATTCACACAGTAGATGAGAATCGAAAGAGTATGATGTTTACCAATGGATAATTACACTAGTGTAAAAATTAATGGCCTTAAGCCCATTGAGGAAAAACAAAACAAAACAAAAAAAACCCACCACAAAAAACAACCAACCAAAAAACAAGAAACAAACAAAAAAAACCCCCCAAACACTGCCAGTTTCTCTTAATTTACTTTCTGTTAAAGCTAACTTTCCTATCCTTTTGGATAGTATTCAGAGCTAGCTATGGTAGAACACTGCATTAACAGAAATTCCCACTGTATTTGTCAAATGTGTAGTATTAAGCAAGTTTGAGTGTACGTCTTTCTCACACTTTATTCCAAAGAACTATATGAAAATATGTGTTGGTGAATATCTGATGCAACGTGCTGCATGTTGTTGCTGATTTAGCATAAATGAGAGAGGAATGATATATCGGCCATATGTGGTGATATGAGCATTTAGTGTGGGCTGTGTTGAGCTGATCTGTTAGAAAAGAAACCACAATTTCTGTTTCTGTGGGAAGTGTCTTTAATTCTTTGTTGAAGGAAGCTTAACACTCTTTAACATTAAGGATTAAGGATACATGTATTTTACCTGCATCAGACCATTTTGGAAGTGGGGAAGTGGAACCTCTCCCTCAGAAGGGGAGGCTAGGAAGGATTTTTTTTTTTATTTAGGATATTTTTTTATTCCAATATAGGTGTGTCCACGCTTGTGTTATTTTGATAAATTTCCATATGTATCACCCTCTCTTCTAGCAAATTCCTTTCCGGAATCTATTTGAAGCATTCCTGGTTTTCATTTTGCACTGCTGCTTCTATTTCAAGTACTAATTCTGCTAATTGGTAGATATTTCATCAGCTTGGCACTTGAGAACTTTTCCATTATCTTAAATAATGAATGATTTAAACTGCCTTGAATCTTAAATTGTCCCTGCTCACCAAACCTTTGGTAGTGCTGTACTCACTTTCTTCAGGCAGAATTTGGATCTGAGCTGATGGAGTAGCAACAAGCAAGGCCCAAGTTTTATCCCCAAGGAACATGCTTTTCTGCTTTCATATCCAGAAAGCAAGTCTGGAAGATACTGGGTGATGAATTACAGAGCCATGTAATATACCACGTATCTTGTGGTCACCACTGTAGGTCCCAGGTATTTTTTTTAAGATTCTAAATTTATGACTAAGGTTGCACAGCTGCCATTTTAAAACTTCCTTAAGATAGTTTCATGTCAAATTTACTTGCTTTCTTGTTCCGCTTTCTGCCTGCTAGCTGGACTTACCATCCATTGCAAGGTGAGGGAGGGGTTAAGGAATGGACTGGGGCAGACACCTAGATAAAGATCAAGGATACTTTATGCTGAATGTCCTTTCTTTGACCTTGTCAGGGTCTGGGGCTCTCTATAGTTAGTGTGACAGCCCTACTGTTGATTTTTTTCTTTTCTCTAGTCAGCAGTTCAAACACTCGTGTTCCCTTTTTCTCCAAAGGGGAATTTCCCTTCCTACTGGTGTGACAGGGATGTGTGTGTCTTTCCAGTTCTAGCTGGGCCTGTCAGATCCATCTTTATAATCAGAATTTATTAATGCACAAAGTGCTATTTTTAGTTAAGTATATAAGTATTTTTAAATTAGTGCTTCTCTAAGCTCTTTGTCAGTTTCTTCTTTTTCTTTCTCAGCACTTTGGCTTGTGATAGAGGGTACAAAATTATGTCAGTATTGTTTTTCAGGTCCTGTGTAATATTCCATGTAAATACTAACTCGTGGAGAATGCAGTGGGATGCAGGAGATTTGAACAGCATTCACTTGCAATGCTGTGCAAAATTTGTTGATTTTCTGCCTTGTCTCTCTGCTGCATGCACACTGCTTTCTTTCCTAGTAAAAGGTGAATAACACAGCTGAAAGAGTAAAAATCCACATTTTTCATGTGGCAAGGTTAATGTTGTAAAACCTGCCCTTCGTCTTCCATAACTGCAAAGAGGCACCAAATACCATTTGTTCTGATGTTCCTAAGGAATATTGTGCTAAGTGAACATTTTGTGCTGGGTGGGTACCAGCTTTCCCTCTCCTTTGGACAGTAAAGAGTATGTGGGGAAGGCAGGATGCTCTGTGTGCCTTAGAGAAGGCACAGTAGCAAGGTGAACCAACAGGGAATCCTTAGAAAATCTGCAAACATCTGGAAGTCTGGAAGGTCCAAGTAACATCCATGTGGTGACCAGCAGGTGTTAATGTTCCTGTTTCTGTGTTTGGACTATGATCTTAAAGCCATACTTTCTAAAGATTGTTATATTGAAGCTAAAGGAGAAGAACCCAAGTTCACCTTAACAGCCCAATTTTTTGCTGAACTGTTTTATGCAAGACACTTAGGGAGTGCTTCAGATGTGTTTTAAGTGCTGACATCCAGTAACACATTCTACTCACCTTTGATACATTCACTGTTTTTTCACTGCACTGTTGTTAATTCCTAGAAACTCAAACCAAGATCTGGGGTCCAGTGTGCCTAAGCAGAAATTCCTTGCCTCTTAGCTCACAAATTAGACATGCTTACAAAGCATTAAGAGAGAAGATGCATTGATAAAGTTGAAATTATTTGCTCAGCATCACAGGAAACGGCTGAAGCAGAAGTAGGAATAGGACCTCAAATCTGCTAGTTCAGGCTGCCTCTCACTGATCTGCTTTGTGTTAAACTTTTTTTTTTTCCTACCTGAAATCCTGAAATGACTGTACTCTTCATCTAGAGAGTATGAGTTGCAGCAAGCGTGATATTTTCAGAAATGTACTGCCAGTATCAAACTGTGGAGAGCTCCATATAGAAGATAGAAATCCAAAAAGGTATTGAAAAGATATACATGTAAAGTGCACAGAACTGTGAATGGGACAGCCTGGAATCGCTCTACTTCCTGTAGCATTTTTAGTATGTGTTGTATTTTCTGTAGGTGCTCAGAATGATTTACACAAGTACACATTTCTAGTATTGCTGCTGTGCTGAAGGGACAGTGATTCTTCAGGTTGTCTTGTCACCTGCTGACTTCTGTTTATTGTTACCTAAAGCAAGAGTCTTCCTTAGGTGGCATTGCAGAGAATCTGCACCTGTTTTGAGATGAACTCCTGGATTTCACAAAAGCACAGAAATAGAACTTTTAATAAGCATTTATCCCTAGGTTTGAGAGGAAACTGCTGTGGGAGAATGTCTTTTTGCACAGATTTATGGAAATCCTTAAAAGTGATCAGAGAGGTACTTTACCATAGGCTGTCTGCCTTTAACATTTTTTTTTTTCATTCCCTGCGACATCTCTGAACGGCCTAGAAATACTTAGAGATGTAGCTGTGTTATGGAAGGAGGAGAGAACTCTAACTAAACTTCTGTTATCTGATGCACTTTGCTAAGTTGCAGTCACATTACAAGAAGAACAAAAAGTTTTACTTGCTCAGCTAGTCACTTTGGGAGGGTGGCATAGATGGCTCTGCAGCTGGTACAGAAGGAATTGCAAGACTGATCTGATTTTAGTAATTTCCTTGTGTATGTTTTGGCTTAGTAAGTTTTGATGCTTTGAGACTTACTGCCAATAGCTCATGTTGGCATTATCCAACCTGTCTTGAGTTGTAGTAGTACTTTCATGTTCTGATCTTAACACAGATTTCACTCCCCACCTTTTTCAAACTGCCTAGGCTAGCTTTTCTTTCCCCAGTTGTTATAGTAGCCAGTAACAGTGTGCATCCTGGAATTTCTACAATACATCATTCCACGTTAATACACCAACGCTGTTTTAAATTTGCATTGTACTCTAATTAAATTCTGATCTGCAGAGGGTTCTGTTTCCCTCTGTGTCAGTGTTACTTGTGCCTCTGATATAGGAGAGTGATTGTTTTCTGTATGGCTTGGTTGACTCTCCTTTCATACCAAACCTTTTGATTGTCTCTTAACATTTTCTGCCCCTTGTTTCCGTAACTCAGTTGAAATCTGTATGAACTTCAAACGAGACTGCCTTTCTTAGAGATCAGTTTCCCTGCGTTATCTGTATAGCCTTTGTTTGTCTGCTGCAACTTATAGGATACATTTAAAAATTAAAAATAAAAACTGAAGTTTTGGAGCAGTTTCTCAGCTGACAGGAATTTCCACTTCTTCCAGTTAAAATTCCCTGATGTGACTGGGTACAAGGATTCCTCTGGGTTGTTGGTGGTCTAAGCATTGTATTCATGTACTGGTAGTACATCTGATTTTAGCTGTAACTTGAGTAAAAGCTTGTGGAGAAGCCAAATTTCCCTAAAAGAAGATGAGAGGAGTCTCAAGTTTATAAACCAGGTAACGGCAAGCCCTGTGTTGTGCCTCCATGAAGTGAAAGATTCATGAGCCAAATGCTGAATAGAGCAGCATTCAGAGTCTGTCCATGCTGGAATTAAAGATCAGATGATGCAGAAGCTGTGCTGGTTTGAGTCTGTGTGTGCAGTGGCTGCGTGATTCTGGACTGTGCAGTGTGATTAGAAATGTGGTTCTGGGTATGAAGTGAACATGAGCTCTCAAAGACATGCCAGTCTGTGTGTGTGCTGATGTGAGCGTAACAGGGACAAAGTCAATATTTAGGGTGAGAACTGTGAAGGCTCAGTAACTATATGAAATGGGGAGGTACCTCTCCATGGCCTGTACTGAGTTCAAGCACTGTTCCAGAGGTGGGCCATGGTAGTGTGCAGGACTCCAGAGCTATATAGCTGAGCCCATGCCATCATGGTTTTGGCTGGGACACACTGCTCTACACTACTTTGTTAACTAGATTCTAGTAAGCAGCAGAGAAATAGCCTAGGTAGTACCAAAGGAGAAGTGCAGATGGAAAATAAGTGCGGAGGCAACAGGGCGAAGGGGTAGCACTGTAAGGCTGAAAGACCTGCCAGGCTCAGCTTGGACAGGATGACACTAAATTTGTATTGAAAGAGCAGAGGAATACATGCTGAGCCTGGTTTACTGGAGAGTGCAGTTTGGTGTGAAGGTGTCTCTGAAGATGACTGAAGATGCCTTTGGATAAAAATAGAGTCCAAGATGGTTGGGTAGTGCTTGAGCATTTCTCCCTGTTTGTTTTCCTCCCAGTGTGTGAGAGCACAAGGTGTTCTTGGTCTTTCTTGTCTCTATGTCTGAGCCCGGGTGCACTTTACCTCTCCAGTCAGCCCCAGATTCTGTGTGAGAAAGCCTTCTTCCTCCCCATGCTATGTACAGAAGTTCCCGCATCTTCCTTTAGCCTTTGGAATTGTCACTTCCATTGTGCCCTCCTCCCTACCCTCCAATTCTAGTTGCAAACACACCTTTGCTTTCTCCAGATGTGAACATGCAGGGATTTTCTGCCTACCTCTTTGGTGCATCCGGGAAAGCTGCAGTTTTCTGAGGTGGGAGAGGCATCCCCGTGCATCCCACAGCCTGTGCATATATATTCCTTTCTCTTCTTATATCACTGTATGAGACAACTATGTTCTGACCTCAATGTCTGAGTGGATGGGGGTCTTCAACCCTGGCCTCTCCCTTGGTGTGTAGTCATGTTCTTTAATGGTGACTTCTCTCTGCACCTTCTTGTGTGTCTGTGCGTTTCTGCTGCTGCTTATACCTGTCCCTAGGGGAGCATTATTGGCAGGGGGGCCCTTGCTGGCACACTAATGTGTGAATAGTTTCTGTGCTTTTCTTCTCATTTCCTCTCTTCCCTTCTCTTTCCCTCTCTCAATGGTGTGTCCAGAAAAGGAAGTCGAGCTCCAGTGTGCATTTGATGGTGAGCACCTCCTGTAAGCTGCCTGCGATTCGTGCGTCCGCCATTCTCATGCCATGCACGCTCAGCTTGTGCTCATCACCCTACATAGCATGTCTGTGCGGGGGGGTGGGGATCATTGTGCACTGAAAGGTCCACGTCCTCACTAAAAGGGCCCTGCCATTGTCTGGCCCCCAGACGGTTGTACACTTACCATTTTGTGCAGAAAATCAACTGCTAGTGATGCAGTTGGACCTTGCCTGCTCTGAGCGCGAAATGAAAAAAGGCAATGGTTCTCCTGGGCTGAGCAGAGCAGGTGCGTGCCTTGCCTGGACATGGGGCTTTGTCATTCTGTTGCAGAGGTGCCAAAAAGAGGAGCAGGTGCTTTGCCTAGTGTAGGTGCTGTCATCCTTGGTGGGAGCCCTGCAGTGTAGAACAAACTGGGAGTCGCTCCAAATGTGGCAGAGACTGATGGGGCTCCACTATTGTTCAAATGAAATGTGTGGGCACAGCACCGCTGGGCAGCTCAGAGCTGCCGGTCCCTTCTTTTTTTAGCACACTTACTGAAAAGGTTTGTCAAAGCCTTTATAATCCAAAACTTCCTTTTGTCCTGATCTCATTTGTGTGTCCCAGCATGACCAATACCCAGTAACTGCCTTCCCTGTCCTGTTCATTTCCTTTTTTCATCCATCCAGATACTTGATAACCATAGAATTTGTCAGAAAAGTAGTCAAATCCACTCTCAAGGGAGCAAAGAGAAAATTGGTCAGTGCCATATTGTAAGAAGTCATACACAGCCCATTAGATGATGCTTTTGTCTCTGACACTGAGATGTGAACAGTAACTAAAGCACAAAAATTAGTTAGAGCATTATTGCCTTTACACAGAAGAACAACAGAAGATATTTCTTCCCTATTGCAGGTAGGAGCAGGAGTGTTACAGTACTGAGGAGGCAGAATAATTTATTTCTACATTACTATCTGGAAGTTATTTCTCCCTTTCCTCCTTTAGTGACAGCTTAAAACTATGTAAACATAGAAGAGTACCACTTGAAAAATGTGATGTGAAAGACTGACTTTTCACCAACCCTGCCTTTATGAAAATCCAGAGCAGGAGTTAGTTCACTGTGCCTTTCTTGCCCTTCTTTTCTGCCCCCTGTCAGCAATACTTGAATTCCCTCTGCAAGTTGTTTTAAAACAGCTGGGATATGTAAACCATGTAAGTGGCAGCCTCCGGAAACATGGAAGCAGTGAAGGTGGCTAAATAACCAGACAGCCTATGTGTTGGTACTTATTTTCTTTTAGTTGGCTAGAAATGTGTGTCCCTAGCGATATGATCACTGGTCTGTTTTCTTTCTCTTGCACCCTCTATGTTGTTTGTGCCTGTCTGTCCATCTCTTGTCTAGCTCAGGAAGTGCTGCCAACTGCTGTGCCAAAACCAGTTGTGTTACATAGATTTTTAAGAAGGGCTTGGCACCTTTTTGAGTGAATTGGCCTCCTCTTAACTTGAGCTGTACCGCCATGAAGGTTCGTAGCCTGCCCAGTGACTGCAGTGTTGGCTGGCAGGAGGAGGTGAAGGAGGGATAAGAGTCGGCTGTGTCACCTGGTGCTCTGGGAAGGGCAGGCCAGTCTTTTCCAGGAAAGGGCAATTGGTTAGGAGGCCATGTCTCTGTTTCAGGCTCAGGGCAAACCCATGTGAAACACAGAGTGGGATTTCTATTAGCCCCCTTCCACCTAGGGGGAATAAGGAAAAAGAAAAATGCCTCACCCAAGACAGGAAGTTAAGACAGTAACAAATTTAATGAATAACAGGAGAAAAACAAAAAGGAATATTAAGGGAAGAAGGATGCAGAACTATATCCAAAACCCTCTCTGGCATGGCAATGGATTGCACGGCACATGTGGAGTCAGGCCCAGCCGAGCTGAGATGCTGTAGAAGCTCACAGAGCCTGGGAACGAAGAATCCCCCCCAAACTCCCAATCTCCCTGTTATATGGAGTGTGGCAGGGAAGGGGAGGGAATAACAGCTGCCCTCTGACTCTTCAGGGTCCTGGGGTTACCACCCGTCCCTTCACTCAGTCTGTTCACCCTTAAAGCACAACAGGCCCCAAGACACAAATGTGTATGGGAAGCTCAGTATGGCAGATACTTCCACCTTGAGAAAGAGTTTTGAAAAATGCCTAAGCTGTCTTCTGCCTCTTACTTCCTTGGGCCTCCATCCTGGAGTAGAATGTTAAGTGATACTTGATTTCTTCAGCCCACTGGCTGGGGAAGAGTATGATGGATGAACTGGGTGTTCAGTGCAGCCTGGAGGGTAGACTAATGTGCTTTGAGTGTGCGTGGGGTTTGCACTTTGTAAGGTGACATCCCATACCTAACAAGCTGCTGTTGACTTTCCTTTCAGAATAGTGGTGTCCTGGATGGGTTGGGTTTTTTTCCCATTTGGTCTCAGTTATAAAGCCTTCCAGAAAATCAGAGCTATTTTTATATAGCTTCTTTCATGCTAACTTTACCTTCCTATCCCAGTAGACTTAACAAAAATGGGCTAATGACCTTCTCACTGGAAGAGTTTTGGAAGATAGATATCTGCATTAGGATCACTGTTTCTGAAGAAGTACGAGAACCTCAGTGCTGTGTGGAGGTGTGGACCCAGGCATTGCCAGAAGTTTCATTGTATTTATGACACAGAATAGCTTGGAACTCATTTTTTCAGGTTGATCTGTTCCTCTCTTGCATCCACAGTGGCCTGTCATCTCTTCTGCTGTTAGGCTAGAAGTACATACACAAAGCAAGGCCCTCGGAAGGTCAAAGTCTTAGGATAATGTGAGATTTATAGGAAGAGGCAGTAAACAGTAATTTGTGAAGTGTTGTTTATATGGGTGAAACTTTCTTAGCTTTGGGGATGAGTGTCATATGCTTTTTTGTTTGGTTTTTTTTCATGAACTTTTGAAGAATTAATTCTTGACTCTCTTTTCTACTTCCTTCCCTCTCCACCTGCCCCATTTTTCTCTTCTCTGTTTCTCCTCTCTCCCTCTCCAAAAGGGATTGCTAAGCCAGGGCATGCTGCTTGTGAAGAAAAACCGAAGTGTTAGTAGATGTGTGTGTGCAGTCTCAACCTCACAGGATCTGTCTCTTGTTGACATAATTAAACCTTTGGCAGAGATTTTCCAGCTCAGCATTTGAATTTGCATTCTTTGGTGGTTACTGGGTGATGAGGACTTGATGTTTTGCAGTATGAGTTTGTACTCCCCAGGAACGGTGGGATGGAGAGCAGCTGCAATGAGGTCACACTGCTGTGAGCTTAGTGCCCCTGATCTGTAAACCAAGGATTTTTGAGTGAGACTCCTGCGGTCCTGATTTTGACATTATTGCTGGTGCCTTGGCAGCAAGAGAGCTGTATACCTGGTGAGGGGGTTATAGGGCAGTGTAACTGGGCCTAATTCTCCCACAGCTGACTGGTTTTGTGGGCTAGGAGCTATCCACTAGTGGACACAAGTTTGGCTTCCTACAAACATAAACTTCGCTCATTCCTGGCGTAAGTGACTTACATGACGCAATGGGCTGTTTCTTTGCAGCAGGCTTGTGACTGTCTTACTGTTGTGCCATGTGAATGCAGGAAATTGAGATTTTATTCTTCTACCACACCTACAACAGTGACTGAAGAGGGGAAAGATGAAAAACTACTGGGCACCATCCAGAGGACTTGCTACCCAGGGAACTACATGGGCTTTTCCTTGCATCCCACTCCCATCCCTTTCCATATTTTGGTCCTGAGGTCTCTTTGTTCAGGTCACAGCAGGGACACAACACACCATACCTCACCTTTACCTTTTCTAGGGCTGACCACATTTTTTTTTTTGCATCAGTAGATTCCCTGGGACCTTCAGTGTCATCACACACCCAGGACTGTTCCTGCACACTTTGGAACTCCTCAGACATGACTCCCATTTGTCCCCCATTTGAGACTCCACCATGACTATTGTGTGTCTCTCACTTCCATAGTCTCTTTCTCTCGGGACTGCTGCCATCTCTCCTTCTTTACCACAGACTTTTGCTGGTGCTCATTGCAGGATTCTCCCCTTCCCTTTGGGCTGCTGCCTTTTTCCCTTCTGTTTTCCTTCCTTAGAGTTCTAGTAGTCCATGCACATTTGGGTTTTGGTACATCCCTTTGGTACATCTGTTGCCTCTGAGGGAAGGATGGTGTCCAGTGACCCAGGCAGCACTCCTTCATCCTTCTTCTTCTTGGTGATCAAGCCTGTGGGGAGGGGTGGGTCTGAGGAGATGGTTGGGGTTGAAGCAATACTGTCATTTTCTTGCTGCCTCTGCTGCCCAGCAGGGGAACTAAAACCATGTTTTTCTGTCTCAGCCACAGAGCAACAACAAAACCAGTATAGTAAGCACTGCAAAAGAAACACCCCCAGTGCAGACGTCCATGGTATCTTCCCCAACCACTATTTTTTTTCCTGTTTGGTTTAATTTTGATTCTGTCCTCTCCCCTTCTCTCCTTCCCCCTCATCCCGAGTGCTGCTTGTGCTGCTCTGTTTCAGCTTGTGTTTTGGCTTCGTTCTGTCTGTGTCCCTGTGCTGCTGTGGGGCCTGATCACAGCCTCACAGGCTTTGGGGTGGGGGTGCTGAGCAGAGCTGTGGTTGGATGTGGGGATTGCAGCTTGCCTGGACTTCCCTGTGTGCCATCCCTGTATAGTTCTGTGTGTCCCGTTCAACTGTTCCCGCTGGCTTTGGAGGCTAGTTTGGAAGAAGGGAGTGGCATGTGCCATCCACTCTCGAACACTCAGGAAGTGGAGGATGGACTTCAGGACACCACAGAAGAAAGGGCAGGCAAAGGGGTTTTAAAGCAATACTCTGATGACCCCTTTGGCCTGCTCCATTGGGTAGATTATTCTCTGCAACTCGCTGATTTGCTGGGCTAGCGTTTTCAGTTTGGGCTGTGTGCAGTGGGCTTCATAGGGTGCCCTCTGCCTGGTATGTTTAATGGCACAGCTCAGTGTGGTCTGCCTTAGCATGCTCGAAGATCAGGCAGCAGTGCTGTGGGTGACTGGGGCGGATTGGGTGAGTGTACATTACTGCACCGTCACAGACCCTGGTGCCCTCGCTGAGCCACCCTACAAGAGTGACAGCAGTGTGGGGAGATGGTGTAGGATCCTGAAGTCTTCTCCCAGTAATTAAGGGATGAGTGCAGGAGATAGCACTTTGTAGGCCTGGTAGCTGCTCCTTGTTGTGTGTCTCTGGAGAGCTGGATTTGGCAGTTTTGGGGGACTGGGAGGGTGAGAGTTCTTGTTTTTGTTGTTTGTTGTAGGATGAAGCATTCTTGGGACACTTCACAATTTTCTGCTTTCCCTACAGTGGCCTCGTTCATGATGGTTTTGATACTGAGGGAGCCTTTCTAAATTATTAATTATCGTTATTATTGAAACTGGATCTCATTTTGGAAACTTCTAGAAAATTGTGCCTTTTTTCACAGTGCAGTTCCCTAAGCAGCTCCTCTGAGAGGCACTGAGGTGATCTGGCTTATCCTCTTTTTACTATGGAAATTATGAATGTCCCTTTTAAAAGTTAAAATACCCAGCAAACTTTCAAAAAACCTGGGAGACAAAGGCCCCAGCCCAGTATTATCCTTTCCTCCCCCTCTTCGGAAGCATTTTCCAGTGAGGACGCTGCTGAGGGGTCATTACTTCATGAACAGCTGCAGAGGGTGCAGGCTAGCTGCTTGTTGCTGTCTGGTGTTTGTGCCAGTCTGGTTCACTGAGGGCAAATTGGGAATTAGGGGCAATTGCAGGGAATCTGGGGGCTTTGTCTCCTTGCAACTGTAGCTTTTAGTGCAGCCTCTCTCTTCAGGAAACCTTCTGTGCAGGAAGTGTGCGCGCCCGCACGCAAGCACACGTGTGCTGTTTGGAGTTTGTGGTTTAATTTTTTTTAATGTCAGTCACCTTTTCTCTACTTGCTGGGGAGTGAAAAGAAATGAGAGAATGCTTTGGAACTGGAGTTTAATGATTCTTCCATCCTTTCCTAGGAGCCTCAAACAACTGTTGTCCATAATGCTACAGATGGCATAAAGGTAAGGGATGGGAGTGTTGCCAGAGAAAACTCTGCTTCTCTCTTGTTCTCGTCTTAGTGTGTCTTACGTTGGTTTCTACCTTTCCAACATGTGGTTTGTATCATGTTCCCGAATGCTGGTGGCAGTGGACTGGAAGGGTTGTGTTATATGGCTGTGGATCTCTGAAAGAGACTTTAGTAGGGACAACTGTTCAAATATTATAATCTCTTTCCTACTGTGATGTGTAATCACCACTCTTTTGTATGTAGGGTCAAAGGGAAGATACAGGCACTTTAAGGACTTTTTTTTTTTTTTTTTTAATCTTCTGGAAATGGAGACCCGTTCATCTGAGAAAGCCTAGGAGCCCTTCTTTAGCTTCTTGTGGCTATTCTTCTTCCAAACAGAAGCAACTCCTATTTGATCTCATTTGACAGAGTTTGGTAACTTCTGTCCTTGTAAAAGTTCTGGGTGGACAGCTTGAACGGCTTGAACACACAAAAGCAGAGCAGAGATGCTGTTGTTTTGCTTAATATTTGGCCTGCTTCCATCCTCTCCCTGCCGTCTCTGCCTATGGTTTTGCGCTTTTCCCCATCTTTCTTCACAAACAAATCAAACTATTGACTCACGCTCCTGACTGCTGATGCCTGGTAATGCTCTGTTCTGCCATGCAGGGTTCCACAGAGAGCTGTAACACCACGACTGAAGATGAGGATCTGAAAGGTAGGTGTTTGGCCTATAATTTCTAATAAAGTGCAGGCAGAGGATCCTGGAGATTTGATCATGGCCCTGAAGTAGCTTCCCAGATTTCTGTATCTGACCCAGTTCATAAATTCACTATGACACTGTCATTCCTATCACAGTGGGACCATGCACACTGGGGAGCCAGCTGACTTGGCCTTTGTGGTATATAAACACTGTTTGCACTGAGCTAATTTGTTTTTGTCTCAGAATTGGAATTATTTTCTTGCAAATGTCATAGTCTGTTCATCTCCAGACCATTTCTAGGTGTGGAAAATCTCTACCAGTCCCTTGAGGTTTGGAGTCTGGCTGGGATTTTGCTCTTCCCTGTAGGTTACAGGATGTTGAAACCTCTGTTACTGGGCAGTCTCCCTTCTTGCCCCTTTCTGGGAATCTCCTTAGTAACATATATGCACTTCCCTCTTGATTTTTTTCCCTCTTTGGGTTGATTTTTGTTTCTAAGGTCAAGATCATTCTCGGCCTGTCATCTCTGAATGGCAATTATTTTTCATGTCCTTGACTGAGAGATTCGGTAGAAGGAGAGAAAAGATTTCACACCTTTCAGTGACCATATCATAAATATTCTGTCCTTATAAAACTCTTCAGATGAAGGAGCAATGAGTCCCATACCTGATCATGTTGTTTGAGCAGCTGTAATTTTTCTGACCTCACTAAAGAAGGATGAACAGACATTTTCCTGAATGAGCAGGTTCAGGATGGGTGAATGCAGTTTGCGTTCTGAGGCAAAAGTGTTAATAGCTTGCATTTTGAGGCAAAAGTGTTCTTATTCTCCCTGTAGTCAATCTAAGTTACATATCCTGAGAAAAATCAATCCTGACCCTGTGGTATAGCAGCAATGTCACCTCTGTCAGCTGGGCTAGTTCCTGATGCTTTTCCCGTGGCTTATCAGAAGCTGCTGGCTCCTCAGGAGCCACAGGGAACAGAAACGTATGCCAGTGAGTGAATGAGCTCTGCGACACAAATGGGTTTAGTTAAGACCTGCCCTCATTACAGGACAGTATTCTAGCTCCCACTTTGCTTGCCAAAGAGTAATCCGTGGCTTAAGAACATAGCTTTGCAAGAAGGGAACTGAATGGTTTTGGTAGTGTGGTAATGAAAATGATTTATCTAATTTTCACTAGATATCCATCCAGAACAGATATTTGTCCGGAACCTTGTCTCCTTTGGCAGCTTTTGTTCAGGATAGGTCCCAGACTTGAGACAGTTGAGCCAACAGGTCCTGTAAATCAGAAATACAAATGCTGTGAGGAGAGGAAGGCTAGGAATGGGTCAGGAATGGGGGGGAGTGGGAGGAGTGCAGCTGGACAGGGCTAAATCTGTTAACAGGTGTATAGGACTACATTACTGCAGATCAAAACTGAGATGTTTGGGGTTTTTTCTTTTGGCAGAGGTCAGAAAATTTTGCTATGATTTTAGCAGAAAGGAGCATTTGAATAGTGGTTGGGAGGGAAGAAGCTTGCACAGTAATGGTTTGTGGTAATTTTAGTGCTTCAGTTTTAACTGTAGCAGTGTTCACTAGTGTTCCAACTTCTGCCCCTTCATGTTTTAAGCTAAGCAAGCACTCAAGCAAAACTAAATAGACCAAAAAAGTTTGGGAGTGTTGGAGTTCTTGGTGTTCTCCATAGCCATGACTGAGAAATGGGAAGCGCTTGTGCAATTCCTACCAACTTCTTATTTTCAATAGACAACAGGTTATGCAGATCTCTTCTGCTGTGCCGTAGGAGACATTGTCTTGATCTGTCAGTGACAGTTGCCTCAGGGATATGTTGTTTCTCCTGTCATGGGGCCAAAGGCACTGCCCACCTCCCCACCCCTGTGTCATTCTAAATTGCACAGCAGGTCCGTGTTGTAGAACTGTCTACTTGGCTTTGCCATGGAGGATACTCCTGCATGTTTTGTGCCCAGCATTGTGGTTTCTTTAATGTTCTCCTATTTCCTTTCTCTTTTTTTATTTACTGAACTTGCGTGTTTTGTTTGTGTTTGTGTTTTAATTCCCTGCCATGCTAGCTCCCCCTCTCTCCACCGGGGACGGCAGCTCAGTGCTTGAAGGACGGAGGCACAGTGAGAGCAAAACACAGACTGAGTCCATGCAGTCCCAGCTTTCTCTCTGTTTCTCAGCCAGTAAGTCCAGGGGTGCAGTGCTTTCATGGCATCTTTTTCCCACCCCTTCCTCTACCTTTCCCATTTCTCCTTCCCCAAGATTTTTCCTTTCCTCAACTTCCTTCCAGAACGTTGATATTTCATTTCCAGTACTCCAGATTAAAAAGAAATCATCTCCCTTCCTGCAAAATACCCTCCTTTGCAAACTGCAAATTTCCGAACCTTTCCTTCCCTTTATGAAAAAAAAAAACCAACACAAGAAGAACAAAAACCAACACACACACACAAAAGAAAACCCAAACAAAAGAAACCCAACACACAACACAAACCACCCAAAAAAACCCCAAAACCAAATGAGTGCCTCATCCTAGCTAATTTCATTCCCTTGCTTTCATCTGGGAGAGATGTGCAGTTCTCTAGAGAGATGCTGCTTTTTGGGGCTTCCTCAGACAAGTCGCTGCATCTCTTAGCTTTCCTTGTGGCAAATGGGGTCAGTGGTACCGGGCTGTTTATGGAGGGGATTTGCAAGGCTGACTTCAGTCTTGCTTGTAAAGAACTTCTGAGCACCCCAGACATGGCATGGTGCTCAGGAAGAACAAAAGGAACAAAAGTCAGTTTTTACAGACTGCTTCAAGAATGCTTTGGAAAGGGGGCTGTGGCTGCTGGAAGACCCATAGCATTTCTGAATCCATTGTCAGGTGCTCTAAGTGAAAATCCTCAAATAATGTTGGCTCTGAAGGGCTTTTCTCTGTTGTGTGCTCTACCTTGCATGTCTGTCTTGCTGCCTCGGTTAGCTGGTACCATGGTTAGTCTGCCAGTTAAGGAACCATCTCTCTGATCACTCCTGAACTGGCTGCCTTCCTAGAGGAGCCTACAGATGAAAAACTCGGAAAATGGGTATGAAAAAAATGCTAGTAAGTTGGAGGAATTCTAGGTGGGATTCCCAGCCTTTCCCCTACACAGACATACCGTACTAGCTGCCTGACTATTTAAAGCTATAATGGAAGGATCCTTAATAGCAGTTGGGAATGTCTGGTGTTGATTCTGTTCTGGTCAGTCTAGAAAGGAAGGAACAGGCAAGCCCTCTTCTGTCTCCTCCTGTCTTCCTTCCCTGGTTTCCTTCGCACAGCACCAGTATCTTGTATCATGCAGCAGTTGGAGCCTCTCTTGTTACTTATTTTTGAAGTAGCTCTGAGGATTTCGTGAGGTGTAATGGGAAAGGTGTTTTGCCCAGCCAGAATGGAAGGGAAATGATCTCTTCTGAAGCCATTTTTGTTGTGCACTGTCCATGACTGCTTTCTTATTAACACCTTCCTCTTGCTCATAGCAAGGCCGTGCTTGGTACGCTGAGGAGTGCCAAATCGCTTCTCTGCCAAGCGGGGCAGCATTCTACAACCCCTCAGAGTTGAGATTTGCAGTGATTTGGATGCCCTATTTTCTTGCCCTTTCACTCACATCTCGTACTTGCCCTCATGCTGCTCTGTCACTACTCAGACCAGTGTTTTAGGTCACCCTCAAACTACCTCCAGCAGTATCAGTGCAATTCTTATTGCACTCTGAGAGCTCGTCTTCACCGGTACTGGGGTGGTCCCCTCTGAGCAGTGTCCAGCCCAGCTGAGGTGTGACAGAGGCAGGAGAGCGGGTAGAGGTTGCTGGGATGTGGATGTCTCTGTGTGCCGACTTGGGTTGGGGCTGTGTGTGTTTGTACTTCTCTGTTGGTTTTCATTTTGCTTTCGGTTTTGGGTTTTGTTTGTTTGTTTGTTTGTTTATTATTTTAATGCTTACATTTGTTTTGCAGCTACACAGTCTTGTGAAGAGAAGCTTCTTGCCTGGGACAGCCCAGGACAGACATTGGAGTTAGAGCGTGCTCGGTCGGAGCCTTTGCTAACTCCAGTAGTTCCCTTTGTACTTAACCGTACACCGTGTAAGTTAGCAGCTGGGTAGCAGTAGTGGAGTAGTGCAATTAATACTAGTTACCGTAGATGTAAAGCTTCCCCCCCCCGCCGTCTTCTCTCCACCTCTGTGTCACTCACCCCTCCGTCCGTCCGAGAAGGGTGGGAGCGCCTCTCTGAGCTGCCCGCTGACGCCAGTTGGTACCGGCGGGAGGCGCGGCCTCCGGCAACCGGGCGCAGGCACGGCCGGGCCACGGCTCCCGGCGCCTCTCCCGCCGCGGGCGGCGCCGGCTGCAGGGAGCGGCGGCGGCCGCCGGAGGGCGCCGCGGGGCCACGGGACGGGGCGGTGCGGGAGCCGGGGTGCCCCGAGGCCGGGCCGCCGGCGAGGGGAGAGCGGCTGTAAGCGCTGCCGTGGTGCCCGAACTGAGCTCCGCTAGAAGTGCACCCACACGCAGGGTCCTGCTGGCGGTACTGCTGCAGCAGCGCTGGCGGGCTGCTGGGGCGGGTCCTGCCTCTTGGGTCACTCAAAAAGACAGCAGAATAGCCGCGAATCGCACTTCCATGCCCACGCTGGTTGGTGCACGCTTGCCTCGCTCCGCGCCTCTCCGCAGCCTAAGGTGGGAGACCCCGAGGATTCATGAGGAGCGGCACGTGCAAGTGCCTTCCGCCATGACATCCCGAGGCTCTCCAGCCTTCGGGAAATACGGATCGTCTCCTGTGTGCTGGTTGTAGCTCGGGACATGTAGTAAAAAGCAAGAAGATGAGCACAGTCTGATGGAATGGACTTGTGTTGAAGGACAGGGATGATGCTGCTGCACAGTAACGCTGGGGAAGGGGGAAAGGGGGTGTAAATCTCCTTGAGATGAGTCAGTGCATGGTGGCTGTGGTCTGCAGGTTTCAACACTCCTCCAAACGGAGCCTTTCCTGTGGCCTCCATCTTCTGGACATTGCACACATTGGTGCGTGCCTGTGTGGGACGGAGGTCCAACAAGTAGCCCTGCTTCATGCAGAAGCAATTCCTGATGACTTGCTTGTAAAGGCATTTTTTACAATAGCCATAGCCCACTGTGTTGTCTTGATCCTTTCATTGTATACATCTTTTGACGTGTGGAAGTGTATATAGCCTGAGTGGCAAAACCAGCTCCCTTACCTTACTATTATGAGCCAGGTGTCCCCTGTCTGAGATAGCTGGTTGGATAGTATAATTCTCTGAACTGATTTCCCAAGTGGGTACAGACATCTTTCATAGTCAGACAGATGATCTTCTTGTTGCCCTTCAGCTGCATTTATCAGTGGTGGGATGAGATGGCCCTGTGGATAAAAGTTCACGGGAGAGGGCAGTTCAGAATAGCATCTTCTGGTATTTAATGAAATTCAGCTTCCCTGACTTGAACTTCTAAATATGGTAGCTTGGATTTAAAAAGCATCTGAAATGCCTCAAGTGAGACTTCCAGAAGTGACTGTTTCTTTCAAGGCCTAAAGGAGAAACATCCTGGTGACTGCTTTCATTTCAGACACCTATGGTTTTAGATGCCTTAGGGCAGATAAATTCCAATTCTGGTGGTAGGAAGTGGAAATTGTTTGGTAACATGGAGGATAATGCTAGAGCACCTTCTAAATACTTACATAATGTGCAGGATATTCTACTTACAGGGAAAGTGTGGGGAAGGCTGAATAAATGTGAGGGTATGCATATAGACTCAGGCATATATATGGTGCACATACAGTCATAGAACTAGAACAGAGCTGACCCAAACTTTGTGAGTGTTAAGAACTCTTGAGATCAGTACTGGTGATGGAAGCCCTCAAAGGGGATGGGGCCTGGGCAGTTGGCTGTGGGAAATCAAAAGAGATGAAAGTGCAGAGGTGCTGGCCAAAGAGGGGCCAACTAACAGCAGACAGCTAGCCCCTGTCTTCATTCATCTGGACGTCCAGTGTGCTGGGTTGGGTTAGTGGCAGTGCTGTCAGAGTGCTGAAGGAATTGTGCCATAGGGATTGGACTGGCAGAAGCTATCTGCCTGAGGAACAGAGTGCACACTAGTATTTAGCTAGGATGTGTTCATCCAACCCATCCATCCTGCTGCGATTGTCTTTCTAGCTTGCAGAATTCATCCCTACATGTCCCAGATGCTTGTTTGCAGCATTCTTTGTAGCTGTAGGTATTGGTGATGGTGATAGGCAAGCTGTTGGGAGACTTCTTCCAATTGGCTTGATCTGTGTGGTGGCCATTTGTTTATGACTACTGGGGTGAAGTGTTTCCACATCTTAAACTTCGAGACAAGTGCTTCACATTGGCGGATTCATTGACATTCATTGGTCAGACTCCCCAGAAGCACCTCAGGTTGTCATTCAGGAGACATCTCTGGTGCCTTGGTCCTTTCTAGAGAGAAAAAAAAAATAAAAAATAAAAAATTGAGTGACCTCTTTATTTTCTTTCTCCCTGCATTATGGGATCACCATTCCCCTTTCATACCACTGCCCCTCTACTCTCATGTGGATGGCTGTCATTACTGCCTATCTCCAGAATGCAGGGAGCAGCATCCTATGAGATCTAGACTAACTGGTGCTCTGCAAATTGCTTCTTGGAAGCACCCAATAGCCTCATATCCCATTGTAGTCTTACACACAGTTTAATTGCTCTTTCTTCTCATTCACAGTGCGTAAGCAAGAGATCATTAAGATAACAGAGCAGCTGATAGAAGCCATCAACAATGGAGACTTTGAGGCTTATACGTAAGTACAGATGTCTTCTGTCAGGTTGTTCATCAGCTTGTATGGAAGTGATGCTCTGGCTCCTGGGTATGAGGAGTTGTCATGTAGTCAGAGATGGTAAAAAGTTTTATACTTTTTAGCCTCCATCAGTTAGGAGTAGGAATGTGGTAGAGCTCTCTGAATAAACATCAGTTAGATATCAGGTATCAAGCAAGCAGCAGCAGAAGTGACAAAGGGAAAATGTCCTGGTTTTGTAAGAGAACTAGCAGGGAGGGCAGTTGGATGGGCAGAAAGACAAAGAAAAGCCAGAGACCTAAAGACTTGTTATATGTGAAGTGCCAACTAGCACTAGGTCTGTGTTGTTGCAGTAGGACTGAGTGCTCCAGGAACTTGTTCCTTGGAGTAGGGAAATAGTTAGGTGGACACAGGGTGTAAGTCAAATGACATACCAGTGCTTCGTTGTGTAAATAGCCCTTGGTCTGAAATGCAGACTGTTAAGCCTGTGGTGCTTTTCTTTGCAGAAAAATCTGTGATCCCGGCTTGACCTCATTTGAACCTGAAGCACTGGGGAACCTGGTTGAAGGAATGGATTTCCATAAGTTTTACTTTGAGAACTGTGAGTGGGTAGATTTGGTAACACTAACAGCTTTCTCTCTAATCTTCCTTTATGCCACATTTTGTTGGGGGGAATGGTCCTTGTTTTTCCTGGCTGTCAGAACCAGAAAGAACTTGATTGTGCATGGGTTATAATGCATTTTGAAGAACCAGCATGCTTTCTCTTGAAAGCGTTTTTCAGCAACAATTGCAGTTCTAACCCCCAGACCCTTCACTGTAGGCACACAGTTTGCCTGGTGCAAATATTTTGTAAGCATGGACTGCAGGAGTTTTAAAAGTTTGAGGCACTGGATATCCTACTGATACGAAAATGGAAATAATGAGGATATTTTCATGGAAACATGTATATGTTTAGGGTAGACATACTAAATGATCAGACATAAAGATAGTTGTGAACAAATCAGTCATACCTTCACTTTGAATTTTCCCTGGATGGTTTCAGATCTCTTAATACCTAATGGACATGTTATGTGGATACAAGGGTCACCTTGTCAGCCTGGGACAGGAAAAAGATTTGGGAGAAATGCTATCATTTATACTAATGGATTTTTTCCTCCCTTCCTGGATGTCTCCACAGGATGAGAGAATTGAAATTTAAATCCTGAGCTGTTCAGTTTGTTTTATTTTGGGAGTTAGGTCAAGGTCCTTAGGCAAGTTCTAGTGCTCTAAGTGTACAGAGACTTTGTCTCTCTTAAAAGCCTGTTCTGGAGTGAGTTTTACACTTCTTTGAGGCTTGTTCCTATATAATGCAGGCCTAATTTAAAGATCTTCTGATTATTGACTCCTTTGCAATGACATTCTATCATATAAGATCTTTTCCTATAACTGGATAAACAGCAGCACTGGTATTGGAAAAGTGGTTTTGAGGAAGAAGTGGGAGGAAAGGGGCCAGGGGATGCTAGGCAATACTAAGTGCACAGTTTCTAAATAGAAGAACAGGTGGTAGAGGAAAGAATTGCTTGGGTTTTGCCTGGAAAAATGCAGGAGCCATTTTTACTGTATCCCAGAATCCAACAGAAGGCAAGTGGAATGAATACAAAAAAGGTTGGAAGATGCAGAGGGCTGTACCTTCTTAGTAGTAAAATGCTGATGGTTTTGCATGTTCTGCCAGTACTGTCGAAGAACAGCAAGCCAATACACACAACCATCCTGAACCCCCACGTCCATGTCATTGGTGAAGATGCGGCCTGCATCGCGTACATCCGCCTGACTCAGTACATCGACGGCCAAGGCCGGCCCCGCACCACGCAGTCTGAAGAAACCCGTGTCTGGCACCGCCGAGATGGCAAGTGGCTGAATGTCCACTACCACTGCTCTGGAGCTCCTGCAGCACCTCTCCAGTGAGGATCAAATACAGGTATGGACTTTCAGGGAAGAACTATACCATACATACAGCTACAGCTGCTTTATGTGGGAATTCAGTATTCAAGGCTGTTCATCTGGCTGTGAGAGAACCATTTCTCATTGTCTGTAGCCTAAACACTTCTGCTGATCAGTTGGCTTTTTTTTCTCTAAGCCCTGTCCTCTGGACTCAGTAGGATTATCTGCCACTCTTGACAAACTGGAGCCATGTACCAGATGGTTCTTCCTGAACATAGCTACCCTTATAGCAGCAGTGCTTCCTCCCAGGTGCTCGGATATGTGCTCAGAGAGAGTGCTAATCCAGAGCAGAGAGGAAGAGTATCTCATGCTGTGTGCAGGTTTGCTCTTTCCCAGCTGTCAGGCATTTAGCATTACATGCTGGGGGTGATTTCAGAGAATGACTTAAATGAGAATGTGATGTTCTAGAGAGCATATTTTAAAATCTATACAGAACAATTGCTATGCCGTAGGGGAAAAGATGTATTCATGTAAATTTTACTATTGATTTTCTGATTAGCAGAAGCTGTTTAGTGTACAGTGTTAAAAAAACCTCAGATTAAAAAAAAAAAAACCTAAACAAATAACGATGTCAGAAAATTTTAAAATATCCTCCCATTAGCTTGCCATAATTCAGCATTGGCGGAAACTTTGATTATAAAATCTGACTTGATTAAATTTTTTGCTTGCTCCTCAAGGACAGCAGATCCATTTACTTCTGCAGCATTTAGGCATTCTTGTTTATTGCTTTACTGGTTTCTTTTAGTTACACGTACAAAGTCTTTCTACCTCTTTTCATTTTATGCTGAAGTATATGTCACATTCATTTTAAAGATCTAAGTTTCCTAATCTTAGGACCTTTTTACTAAAGATTTTCTATTTAAGAGCAGACACAAAAAACACCAACACCTGGGAGACAAGGTTTTTTTAATGTGGCCATTTGAGTCTTGTGTACTACTTGGGACTAAGCCAAGGGCAATTTTTATTCTTTTGTATTGTGAGGGATGCAACCCTACTGAGGGCAATGGAAATGAAAGCAAACTATCACAAGCAAACTGCAGAGGTCACAGATGGAATTCGAAAAGCAAAAGCCAGCTGTGGGCACCAGAAGCAGGGAGGCATTCAAGAGAGTTGGACATTCAGCTGAATTTCCAGGGGGTAAGGCAGTGAGAAGGTTAAAGTCTTTGCAGGGAAACATAAAATAACATATTTCATTAGTTTTTGTCACAGAGATGTTGAGGGAGACTTCTGTCCTGGATTTAATCCAAAAAAGATGCAGAAGAAATTATTAAAGATAGTGATGTCTTACTGTCTATACCTAGAAGTTCTGAGGAATCTGGGGAATGGATAGTTTTAGCTGTTACAGAAGAGATATGTTTCCTTGACTTGGTTGCTGAAATGTTGTACCTCCTCCAAAATTATGTGCTTGGAGGGCTTCTGAAAACAGCAGAGCAGAACACATTTCCAAACCACAAAATGTTGGTTAAAACAATATTAAAAAAAAACAAAAACAAAAAACCACCACCACCTCTAAGTTGAAGTTGAGATACTTATTTGCATGCATTTCTGGGTTCTGAAGCAAGTGTAATCATGTGCAATTAGGACTGGGGTCAGTGTGGGCAGCCCCCATCTGGAAAAACTGAATTAGATAGGAGCAGCTTTCCCCCATGTGCAGTGAAGGGTAAAGATGAAGAAGTTATGAGGTGAATATGAATGCTTAAATAGAAATCAGTGGTTTGTTCTCACCTGCAAGGCAGAGTTCGGTTTTGGGTAAGTCATCTGAAAAGGAAACTGCAGCTATAAAAGAAGTTTGAAGTTAATCAGAGGACTTTGTGTAAGGATGGAGAAGACCAATAAGAGAGTTTGCAAACTAAGAAATGGTAGAATGAAGATTTGGCTACACTTTCATGTCAGGACAATGCTAAATAAACTTGAAAAAAACTCCCAAACTTAAAACTGATGAAAATTAATGCAGTAATTTGACACAAGAAGATTAGCCAGGAGGAGCCTTTACTAAAAGCAGTCACTAGGACTACAACCTTGCAAAACTGTAGAAAATCTCATATATTTGCTTAAATATTAAGAACATTCAGAGACTAAATTACTGAAGACTTAAAAAAACCTCAAAATCTTTTAGTGCAAGGCAAAAGCCAATGGGAAGTGAGACAAACTGCTCCTTAGGACCAGAGCCTTTGATCATCCCTTGAGAAACTTCTTCAATTCCTGGGACATCACTATTAGACAGTGGGCCCAGGTCTGCTCCCATCAAGCAAGTAATTCATTTTAGGGAGTACTTTGTTTTCATTGGCACACTCAGCCACTTGGAAGGGAAAATGTGTGCCTCTTGTAGTCGAGGCTCTCCTCACAATCCCCAATCTGTGTTGCATTAGGAAGGGTTTCTGCCTGCACCAAATAATTAGCCTGTAGAAAATGTGTTTTCTTAATTGTGTAGACCTAATATTTGGCTTTATTTCCTTCCATCTTCCATGCTGTTCTCCCCTCTCCTTTCTGGGTGGACTCTACCTCTTCCTGACTGCAGCAACTTGTGGAGATACTCAGCTGGAGGGCAATATCTTCTTAGCAAGCAGCTCTGGAGTGCCTGAGTAACAGCAACGGTCATGTCTGTTTTGACGTTAAAAAAAAAAATAATAAAAAAATACAAATTACAAACAGGCAGCAGCCAAATGCACGAAACCCTGCATGCATCTGATGCTCCAGGCACTGCCTTTCTGTTGTTTTCCATGGATCCATCGTGTCTGTTTCTGCTGTATGAAGGTGTTTTTAAATCAAAAAAAAAAAAAAAAAAAAAAAAAAAAACCAAAACCAAAAAAAAACAAAAAAACCCCAACAAACCAAACAAAAA
>JANHGN010002905.1:0-25185 GCA_024605025.1 Megaceryle maxima | reverse complement strand
ATGGATAGAGAGATGTTAGGATGAAGGTTGGACTCAATGATCCTAGAGGTCCTTTCCAACCCTAAAGATTCTATGATCCTGTTTACAACAAAGCTAGAAGAGCAGTTTCTTTTTCGTTGCCAAGACTTCATTCACTGTTTAATGCAATACCTGATTTCCTATGCCTCTTTATTACACCAATATTTATTTCCTTATTTGTCTGCATTTTTCCACTCAGGCACCTTTTCTTGTAAATGGAACTCCTCTGCCAAATTTCAGCTACCCCCTAACTGTCCAATAAAAGCCTCTTCAGTGCCTGTCTTTGCTGAGCTGCCTACAAATCACTGTAACCTGGCAGTCTTGAAGCTGGAGGCCATCTGTGACCATGGTGACTGACGATTTATGTGAGCACACCCATCTTCACTTTTATTCATCCCACATTCTTTCACACATTTTTCCCTTAGTCACTCAATTTCTTGTCTTGGGAACATGGAGTGCAGAGTCTGGGGTGGAAACTGCTTAAAATAATGAATATAAGGTGCAAAATAGATGTAGAGCTTTATGAAAAATGTGTTGAGAAATAGTAAATAATAATATGTTTGGAGTGCATATTTGTCAAAACCAGATTGGATCAAATAGAATTACCAAAGAGGACTTATCTACCAAAGTACGTAGACCGGAATCACTGATCCAGGAAGGACTTTAGTGACTTAAATCACTCACAGACTTCAAAGCTAGACAAGATTCCATCCAACTCAGGGTAACCTTGAAGCTTTTCTGAATTTTCTTGTTTTTCAGAGCTCTCAGGGTGCACCACAGCTTTGACATTTTGGGGACATGCCCTCTTTTCTATGGCTAAACCCCCAGCACTGGTGGCTGAGAACAGGGCATGGTGTGACAGAGATTCTTCTGGTAGATCTGTCCCATGTGGGATTTCTCTGTCACAAAGACTTCTCAAGGGACACATTAGGAAAGCTTTATGGCTGCCACGTCTCTGGAAAGGGGCCAAACATTTACCTTTTTACAAAACTATATAGGAAAGATAGGAAGATAGGAAAAGATAGGAAAATGGGGGAAGTGGGAAGCACATAAATCTGTGTAAAGAAAACTTGTTATATAAATGAAAAAAGATATTGTTTGGGAAAACCTGTGTTTAGTAAGCATAAAATTGATACAGTGGTAGTTCAAACATTTTAGAGGAACATGCTGTATTCAACAGCAGAGGCCCAATCCTGCCATTACTAGAGCAATAGTGCTGATGTTATTAGGACAGAATTTCCAAGGTGTTAAGTGAAGATTATTTCTTTTTCATAGCCATAGATGACATTGGCCACATTGCTCCTGTCCTGCCTTTCTATATTTTTACATGCTGTAGCAGCAAACCAAGATGACTTTGGAGAAAGCTGGTTTATCTATGCACAGAGCTTTGCTGCAGAATCAGCCTAGCCTTTCTGATGTATTTTTCAAAGCTCTTCTGCATGGTTTTTGTCTTGATTTTCTTGTCAACATGATTTAGTGCAAATCTCTGGGGATGCCTTATGCATTTTATGAAACCGGTGTTATTGTTGTCAGAGCAGACTCAAGCAAAGGGCTTCTGTTTGTGGAACTGTTTTATGTTACATGCATTAATAATGTCAGACTTCTAAAGGAAAATCTCCTGGAACAATCTAAAGATGCCTTTGCAGAGCAATCTCTTCACTCTTCCCTGTAATCTTAATTTTTCTAATTCCTTGCTTCCCCTGATGTTTGCAGTTTTCGTTTGAGACTTGGCTGATTAATGGCTTGGTGTCAGTGCTCTAATTTGAGCCTGATTTGCTAGCAAGGTGCTGAGCACATTCGGTGAGTCAGTGGGAGTGGCTGGCATTCAGCAGTTTTGCAAACCAGGACACTTACTTCAATGCCTCAGTATGGCTTCAGGAGCCAGATTTAGGCTCTTATTTTTATCAACCAGAGTCATGACATCCAAATGTATTAACTGATATGTTCACCAATAATTACATCTAGTATTTTTAAAGATGAGGTCACCTAGCTGATTTTTAGTGGGATTTGGGTGTCCAGCACCCTGAGCTTCTCTGAAAATTCTGTCCTGTCCCTTTGTTCAGCATGAGTGCAGACTGGGAGACATTTTTTTCTTCTATGTATCAGCTTTGCTGGATATGTGTTAGATTATTATGCTTGCTTGACACTGCCATGCCAGTGGAACTGGCACATGGTGAGTGCCTTAAAATGTGGGGAGAATCAAGATGCATAGATTTCTGTAACTCTAATTTCCCTAGGTAAGTGTACTGAATATGTTTGGGGCTGTAAATGACAATCAAGGAGGTAACAATAAAAGTCTCCATGTTAAGCATTTTTCCGAAAGGTCCTGTGAATCTTTGGTCCTACTGAATCTCTCTTGTTGCATAAATTGACCCAGTGAACGTATTAGATCCTGAAACTTAGCAAGCTTTTGCAGGTGGTGTCTGAAATGAGCTGCAAAACAAGACAGGCTTTGATAGGCGTCTGAATTTGTATAAGTGTATGAGGAATCGCTCACATAAATCCTGGTGCTGTCACCATGATTTATTATGTGTGCAAACCTTAGAACATCAAAATGGAACTGGCTAACAGCTGGACCTGGAATGAATTAATACAATATCGTAATTCACTAGAGGAGCTCTGCTCATGTCAAAGAAACAGAGAGCAGTGTATGAGTGTTTTATCTCTCTAGCAGTGACCTGAGGGTACATTAAGTGTATAGTATATACTGCCATTCTATCCATTGTCCTAGGCATTGAGACATTATTTCTGTGGCATCATACTCAGATTTAACTAAAAAATGCAACCCAGGTGGTACTTGGATGAGAGATATGTGGCAGTACTAATTCATGCCTTAATGGGATAATTCTTTCAAAATTAATATATTTTGACTTTTTAAACTTACCTCTCCAGAGCTCTGCACAATGGACAAGTCAATAAGTAAATGCAACTGTTTCCACTGGGCTTCAGCTTCTGACAGTGCTTTGCTTCCCACTTTTTAAATCTGTCACTCAGATTACTCCCTTGTTGTATTAGACTGAACCTGCACTGTGCCCCAGTAGCCTGTCTGTGTCTGTTCTGCTGATAACTAGGGGAAGTGATGGGTCTCAGCCTGGGGAATTTCTTTTCTAAGAATAAATACCCCATCCCATGTTTGTATTGGGCACTCTTCTCCTGAGCTATTTCAGTCAGTGCTAAAGCAATGTTGTTGCACCGTCAAGTATGCAAACTAATGAAAATATGACCCCCCGTGCAGCACTGTTCTCATTAGTTACAATTTCAGAGTGGTCTTTCACTAGAGTGTATTTCACTAGTGCTTGCAGTCTGCTCTGGCTGACTGGCAGTGAATAATGTCTGATTGGAAAAGGAACAGCTTTTGCTGTTACCTCAATAACTGGTAAATGAAATACCATTGGCAACCACAACTGTTTGAATACGTTGAAGGAGCCAAAGAGCTAAAAACAGCCAGTTAATTGCAAATGTTAGTAGAAAGAAAAAAAAAAAAAAAAGAGAGATTACTTCTGCCATTTCCTTTGATTGTTTGTTTGTTTTGTTGGGGTTTTTTTGCTTTTATTTTATCATATTCTATCATCTTCCCTGTCTGAATTGAGTGATGCACATGGCCAGATGAATCAAAGCCTCTTTCTAAACTAAGCATTAGGAAAGCTGCACAAGGTGAATGAAATGCACTCAAACTCTGGGACTGGATAGCCTCATCCTTCTGTCATAGCCACTAGCACAGACAGTGAAGTGGTGTAGGCTGTAATATATTGAGAAACTCACCTGTAATATATATTACTCATACATGTTGCTGTGATCTATAGATATTTTCAGGCAGAAAAAAAAGTAGAAACTCAGTTGCATGAAAGCTTGCTTGCTTGTTTCAGGTTGGTTGTACTTCTGCTCCTTAAAAAGGCAGCTTGCTTCAGAAAGGTTCCATCTCTCCTGAGACCCATCAGTACATTGGACAAGATAAGTGACCAAATGGTGCCTTGTGCCCCCATCCCAGAGAAAACTGTGGAATCAACAGGAAATTATCCAGTGTTTTGTGCTGGGTCCAATCAGATGTAAGAAAGGAGAGATATTTCAAGAATATTTCCTTCTCTTTTGAGGGAGCCTGGAGTCTGGTCAGCAGCAATTAACAGTTCCTGGAGTAAAAGGCCATAGAACTGATTGCTGCTTTCTAGTTCCTGTGTTTTTTCTGCAGACTGGGGTGGCTGGGTGGGATGGCAGCGCTCTAGGGCTGGGCTGTGCTGCACTGCTAGCGGCATGGCAAACGCAGCAGGTGTGAAAACCCATCTTTCCCCCATCCATACACACAGATAAACTTAACACTTGCCAATAAAAGGAAAAGGGACATGGCAGGAGGAAAAAGACTGTGATCACGACAACTTGAAGACTGCTGATCCCCAGCTTTTTGGCCTACGCTAATAGATTCTTTTGTCCTCTATTTTGCAGGTATCTTAAGCAACTTCAGAGCCCTCTAGTTTAACCCTGGAGAAAGGGCCACTTACCATGTATTAACACAAAAGTAAGCCTGAATCCTACTTATCTTGTCAGCTATGACATTTTTGTGCTCAGCTCTGTGTTATTCTACACGTCTCCCATATAATATGTAGATATTTGTAGGTGAAAGGTGAAATCTGCAAAGTAAAATCCCAAAACTCTATAGGTTAACATAAGGAAAACTATTTTTCTTACTCTCCCCTTATTTCTTTATCAACTGCTGTTTGAAGCTGTCTGTAATAATCTAGCAGCCCTGGTGCCAGTCTGAGAACTGCCAGGAAGCTCATACTTTTATTATGGTATTTCCAGACATGATATTATTCATATTTATTATGCTATAAATCCTGGTAATAATGTGTTTGTCTAATTTGTTTTCTCTTGCTTCTAGGAGTAGGTACTATCTCATCACTTACTCTTACAGTTAGTTGTGAATGCATTATTGAACTCGAGGGAATTTCTGGTTTTCTCTATTCTGTGCCCTTTTCAAAGCTCCCTGCACGACTCGGGCAGTTAATTTACTTCTCAGCCCCCATTAATCATTGCCATGTGTGCCTCATTTTGCAGCATATTCTGGGCCACTCCTGGCTGTTGAGCAAATGGGCAGACACACATGAGTTGCTGGTCAAACTTCACAGAGGGAACAGACCACACACAGACACAACCTCCAAAGCCTGAGAAGTCAAAGGCGCCTGTTAATGAAAGACAGAGCAGCTTTTTACCATCAGGGAGAGCAGGGAACACTGACTGTTGTTTTTGCACAGAAACTGATTATATGGTGATTTATTTTAAAGGGAGATCAAGTTAGATCTCTGTTGATAACATAGCCCTAGGAATCTATTTTAATAGGTATCCAGCTTGAGGTTAACCTTATCAATTTAATTGGAGTTTCACAAGATAGGGATTTGGTCAGTTCTTTAAATAAAATATGCTTTACATAGGTGATATAAATCTATTTGCACATTCCAGGATGTGAATAATGTGTTGCTGCTTTGAGCTGTTCAGTTGGTTCCATCATCCAAGTTACTTAATTGTATGGTTCTTGTAGGTTTGTAACGTGTCTGGCTGCTGCAGCAAAGGTGTAGCAACAAAACATAAAGGAATATGGTGACGTAGTAATAAAGGATATATTTTTTCACATAGCATGTAATTAAGGAGTAGAACTTCCTGTTAATGAATGTCATCAAGGCCAAAAGTTTAGCAAGATTCAAAGTGACACTGGATTTTTACAGGCCCCTCCTATCATTACTCTGTCGAAGCATAATAAAGAAATCAAACAGATCTTATGAAAAGTTCTGGGTTTCATGATGGAGCCTGAAGTTTGTGACAGTTTTATGATTTCAGCTAGTAAAGCCTTTAAAATCTGAAGTTTCTGCTAGACTTCCAAAGTGCCAGTGGTAGCATGGCTAAAATGAGTCCTGGTGCTGTCCCATTACTGACTATTTATCCCGTTAACACATCCCTGTTACTTTTTATTTTCATATGCTTATATTCCTGTCTAGGGGTTCCTAAATGCTAAATCGATGAATTGTAGTAGATCAAGTTTGTGAAAAAATGCTAGAATTAACATGTTGTGTGGCGTGTCACCAATGCAATTTTGCTATATAACAATAAGTTGGCTTTTCTTTCTCTTTTCTAATAGTAGTAAAACAGACTGAGATTGATGTTTGTGTAAGATGACATTGCTGTGTTTCAGGACTATACACAGCTTTATAAACATTTAGAAATGCTAGAAAAAGAAATTTACAGAAGTTTGCTGCGTAAAATGCATAAGGAAGCAATAAAGTCTTTCCCAATCATCAGTGCATGCTTTGCAGGCCCCATTAGGACCCCTGAGGAAATGCAATTCAGTGTTGCCAAACAGTTTTGGAGAGGCCTTTCTTGATGTGCTCTCAGCCCATCCGTGTTCTGAGGGTGAAGGAAACTGATATGCCAGTATCGTGTGCATAAACCTGTCAGGGCCCTGTTCAGCACATAGCTGTGTAATATTTTGGGCCAGAGGTGTTGCTGTCTTGGTGCTAAAGGTTTGGAAAAACTTTTGGCTCCCTCTTCTTTTCTGCTTCTAGTCTGAGCCTTGAGACTTTTGGCAGCACAAACAGCTCAGCCTACAATCCTGACGCTGTGACTCAAAAGTATGACAAAACATTTCAGAGCATAATCATTAAGTGTGTTGCTAGCATCAAGTTTCAACATGTTCACAAATATTGCACCATCAAAAATGCTGGCATCAATAGCAGGGGTTGTACCTTGAAGCTGAGACTTGCTCTCCAGAGTAGCCACCAGATCACCATTCCTTTTGCCAAGGTAATCCTTTTGCATCACATTTTCTTCTGTGAACCTCTGCAGCTTAATCTCATAAACCCCAATGTAGCAAGGTTTGTCACTGACAACAGTCCTTTGAAAAAGGTCCTTCTCTCTAGACCATTACCATCTAGTCTAGTAATTTCTATTCACATGAAAAGTCCATTCAAATTAAGTTAACATCTGACATTTTCTGCAAACCATGTACAATATGACTTCTTTCTGATCCTGCTGCAGTAGTCTCTCTTGCATTGTTGTCCTCCTGCCAAGGACTGTATTTCCTTAGTCAGTGAAGGCAGGGGATGACTCTGTTGAGGTACCCAAGTCATGAAGGCATTTGTGTCTTTTTATTTTTTTGAAGCACTACGAAACTAGTGATAGTCTCTCTTCTATATGCACTTAATTTTCCATAGCCACCAAGCACCTTTTACAGGCTGAAGCTGCAGTGAACTAACAGAGAAATGGATTAAATTTTAAAAGACCACATTCATTATAATCTGTTTATCGTAACAGCTACCACTCAGACAAATTATATGCTCAGTGGAAGGCAGAGCTATTTCTTTAATCCATGGAGTTTCAAGCATCAGCAGAAAATGATGTTTACAAAGTGTAATGATTTTCACGTAATGTGTTGTGTGGCACAGGAACAAGCCTGTGGCACAGGCTCCTATTTGTCCATACCTTGGACTGTGACTGTGTCTGACTATCAAAATTGCTAGTGACTGTGTCCTTATATCACTCACAGTAAAGTTCTTGTTGAGACAACACCAGAGTATACTCCTTGTACACAGTGCAATAAAATGGCACATGGCAAAGTTCTTAATGTGCTTGCCACAACCAATAAAGCAGGAGTGGTACTGATGCCAGACCCAAATAGATTTATTAAGTGGAGCTGTATGACTGATAGTTTTAATGCTTGTTTCATTTGCATATATTCTCTTAGTTAATATGCAGAGGACAAAAATCTGTCCCTGAGCTTCTGGGTAATAATGGCAATAGGACTGACTTGGCAGAGGAGATTGATCATTGTAGTCCAGCATCTAAATCAGTACCTCCAGGCTTTTGCCCAGTAGTCCCCAATGTTGTTATCTTTTCATCACTTCTGGAGTGTGTATGCTAAATGATACTTGGTATCTTTTCCCTTGTCCATCCCATCAGGGGTCAGTCAAGCAAGATGCCAGCTAGGTAAGGAAGCTGTTTATTTGTTAGGAATGGTCTTGAAACAGAGCACAAAACCAGTGTTCCCAACACACCACTGAAATACCCCAGTAGTAGCAATCTTTGCACCATTTAACCCAAGGGGCTTTCATATCCATAATCCTTAGGGGGAAGCTCAGTATCTCCATCTTTCAGCTGCCCTATATTATCTATTTTAAATGTTTATTGATTTATTTATCACAGATATGGTTTTTATTGAGAAACATTCTCAGACAGAGGCTTTTCTACAGATAGGTTTCCTAAAATACAGTGCAATCCCAAGGGAAAGCACTAGTCTAGCAACTAATGGAAGTGCTAGGACTGCAAAATAAAACTGTGATTATTTTAATGGCTTGGAGATAACGAAGGGAGTTTTCAGGATAATTCATAGCTGTGAAAGGACAGATTTCTACTCTGGAATACAAAAATTGTATTAATTTGTGTTAAGAGAAACGATTACACCTTGCAGTCAGTGTCCCATGATGGAGTGTTAGGTGCACAGACTGAGACTCAGAAGAGTGGGCTTTCTGTCCAAGATCCATGGTTTGGTGTTAGACTGTGTGCCAGTCATTTAATTTTCTGAGTCTCAGAAGTAATGAGCTTTGCCTTCCATCTGAAACTGCTTTGAAAGATACAGAGGAAACCTGACACCCAGCTTGGTCACGAAGGGTATCCCAAATTAAATACCAGAAGTATTTCTATGTGTTTATATGGTGTATGTCATAAAGATGTGACTCTTTGATCCTTTGTGTTTACAATATAAAGCACTGACACTTGTACAGTAGAAGAGTTTATTCAGTAAACAAGTAACAGTGAAAGCCCAGTGACTCAGGGTATGTCTTTCAGTATTTCTCTGTAATTTGTATATGTTTATTTCAAACAAATGCTAGCACAATGACTTGATATTATCTGAACTTTTCATAACATTGGGATGCCATATACACAGCTTCTCACTCGTCAGTTTTAAGCAATAGATTGAGTTGGACATAGACTATGTGTCAGAACACAAATGTGAGGACTCAAGAGCTTTGGTTGACTAGTTGTGATAATTTGTAAAATGGTACTGCCCCCAGTTTTACTTCTTGCCCCTTAATTGGTATTAACCATCGTGTCACAGGGGCAGCAGAGCAGAATGTGTGCTCTGTACTAGGACTTCAGTACTGGTATCTTTGCTTAAGCCTCTTGGTAGACTAGCTGTTGGGAAGCAAGTCCATGTCTGAGGTCACTGATCATTTCCTCTTTGATTTGGGGGGCTTCATTCTGCTCCCCATCCCTGTCTTCCAGTTCAGGGGGATGGGTACCTGGAGAATAACTGGTCTTACTATTAAAGACTGAGGCAAAGGTGGTGTTAAGTACCTCATCTTTTTCCTCATCCTTTGCCACCATGTTTCCCCCAACATCCAATAAAGGATGGAGATTCTTCTTTGCCCTCCTTCTCTGCTAATGTATTTATAGAAACATATTTTAATTCTCTTCTACAGCAGTAGCTAGATAAAGTTCTAGTTGGGCTGTGGCCCTTCTTGCTCTATCTATGGCCACACAACATCCTTGTTGTCATCATAATGATGCCTACTATTATTTCAAAATTTAAGTGTTAAATTTAACCATTATTTATCATGATTATTTATAGAACATAGATCTGAACTTAGATCTAATGCTCTGTATAAGCTTAAATCTCCATTTAGTGTTTTCTGGAGCTATTTCTTTCTTAACCTTAGTTTTGTTTCTGTTTTTTTTCTGTTTCTTTATTTTTGTTTAATGTTGCTGTGCTCAACTCCTTCATATTGCAAATGTTTTAGTCTTGCTGGTCTTGATAAAGATTCCTTTGTGGTTGACAGAAATACAGGCAGAAAGCAAATTAAATCCCAGTGGAGAATAAGTGCTTTGTTACTCTCCCAAACTGCTTACAAGACTCCAGTTTTACAAGTGAAAATACTGAGAGATAAAACCTGTCTGCCAGTGGTGCTGAGTAAGAATCCATGGGTCAGAGATTTGGTGACAGGCCACGGTGTAAAATACTGGAAGCATAGGTTCTCTTGATTTATTAATTTTCAAAGATTTTTCAGATTCAGCACAACTCCCATGTTATTTCTTTACCTAACTTTTAGTTAAAAACGGGTATAAAGAAAAGCAAAGAAGGCAGAAGTGCTAAAAGAGATATCAGAACTTTTCCAGATCTGTTCAGGTCAATTTCCATTTAAAATTAAAGGTTAGGCTACAGAGGGTGGGTTGGTATTTCATTCCAAGCAATCAGCTTTATATAGTTCTGAGTGAAGGAAAAAACCTATCAGCACCTGTATTTTGCTCTTCCATTTGTCCACGTGAACAGTTAAATCTATCTCTAAATCTACATTCTTTCAGCAATTTCACTTTGAAAATCTGCCCCAAACAAGGGGACTCACCTTCTCCTACAGGTTTTTAAATTTTTTTCATTTCTTCACTCTCGTTTCCCAGGGTGGATGGTGCAGAAATGGTCAGAAGGGTGCTCTCAGTTCCTCCATGAGTGGAGGGGAAGAAATTGTCCCAAGCTATAGGCCATTTCTGCTCTTTTTAAGGTAGGAATAATATAAAATCTTGGAAAGGGGAATGACAGAAAAGGCAGCCAATCTAAGATATGTTTACAGCTAGCCATGGACATCGCATAGTTTTACTGATTGCTTAGCATTTTCCTCACTATTTACTTTTGAGATCTGTCACACTTTATGCATTGTGCCAGCTTTAGTTTTCAGCTAGATAAAGATATTTTGCTAGCTGTAGAGACAGATGGGAAAAAGTGTCCCTACTGATGAAGCCTGTTGTTCCCTAGGTCAGATCTGATCCCTCTTTAGGATGGGATGTCCTTGTGGATTCTGATTAGAGATGATAACGTATTATTGAAAGAAAAAAATGTGTTTAGAATTGCTCAAGCCAAAACCTGAAATGCACTTGGACTCTGTTCATACCCCTTTTATGTTATTATTAGCTCATAAACATTCTAGTCTTTTATCAGAACTATTCTTTGTAGAAGAAAGTTGAAGTAACCATTAAGGTGCACTTATGGAAACCATGTCAGGTTCATAGATTATTACTATTCATTTGGAAAACCTTATTTAAGCATCATCTTTATCTTCTCAGGGAATACAACATTACCTGTTAGAATTATGGGCTGTGTTTAACTCACACAGATGGCTTTATGTCCTCTGTCTGTACATGTGTATATGTATGTGTGTATATTAATAGATATGAATGACCCTGTAGAGCCTGCCAAAGAAGAATTGGTTGTTGAAATGTTTAATAATTAATTAGGCCAGGCAGAAACATATGCCCACACACCCTGTCACAATTGCACAGCAAGACACTCTCTTTGAGGAAGCAAGGATGTCTTGTACATACAATTTGCAATAGACTCAGACAAATAACTTTTTTGACTTTCAGCATTAGGAACAGGGAACATGTCCATGGTATCTGTGGTAGCCCCTACTTGAATTGAGGGGGCTGGAAATATGGACAGTGTCATAGACTGGACAAGTGTTTTGTACAGGGATGTGTGCAGTCGTGGCAAAGCTGGAAACAGAGTCAGGTCTGAATGATTACACATATACATCCTCCTCCATATCATCCTGTCTACCAGACAGAGAGAAGGAATATGCCATGATGGTGGAAGACAGAAAAGTCAAATTTTATCTCTGCTCAGAATAAAATTGTCTTGGTTTGAAGAGCCTGCTTTTTCCCTCGACATAGTTCCCAGCAAGAGAAGTGTTAAACCAGCATTCAGAGCCTCATTCCTCCTGGGATTTGGAATATAACAGATGCCAAGGTTATCTTTGTACTATCTCTCCAGTGAGGCTCTAGAGCAAGCACAAACAGAATGGTGCTTTCTTCCATTTTTGCTATCAATACCAATAAGAATCATAGTTCTTTACAGTGATTCCACTTATATTATGAAAAATAAAGGTAGTGGCATTCCCTAGAGACTCTAAAATGCTTTAAAAGTAACCCTGAGTCTTTTGAGGACAAACAAAGGCTTCTCATTGAATGAGCGCAATTTTTTTTTTCCAGAAGACAATATTGTTTGACTCCTGCATCAGCTGGGAAACTGCAAGGTATTTGCCACAGCACAAATCCCTGAGCTGTTAAATATCACTTCATAGCTGACCCTTTCCACAGCATAGTTTCTCACTTTCCCTTGTTTGTCTGTGCAGAGGTGGTATAAATCACTGTAATCCTGGTCTAATAATTTGTAATGATTCTGATGGAAAATCAGGGCAGTGTTGCCTACTGGATACATGATGAAATTAGGACTAAGAAAACCCTGCTTTGCAACTGTTTTATGGAGAGTCCACAATCATACACATTGCCATTCCCTGTCTCAGTTTCTCCATAGGCAATTTGTTCACATTGCATTTGCTCCCCATGGGTATGAATACTGGTCTGTGATGTAAATAAGGTGGAATCTGGCTTTTTTTTTTTTTTTTTCCCCTGTAATTTTGGCCCTCATCCTTGACAGCCTTGTACTTCATGCCATCATTTCCACTCTGCACCTTTCATAGAAGACTAAATGGGAGAGGACTCCTTCCTTGATGGTAGCCCATGTGCATTAGCCAAGATACAATGTTGACAGAAAAAGCAGAGTGGTGAAGATCCAGGCTATTCATCCTGACAGCAGAAACAAATGTGTCTCATTTTAGCCCTACTATTTACTCAAGCAGAAAATAAAGCAATGGAGATGGGGAAAGATCTGAAAGAGCTGTCATAGAACAAGTGCACCATGCCAATAATTTGAAGGATTAAGGACCCCAAGCCGTATGTACTGACACAATAGCCAGGGCCATCCTGTTCACTAGGTTCATGGATTAGAGGGATGTTTCATATGATTCTGGTTTTCTTTTCAACTCTAGTTGAACAAACACAGCCTGTGTGCTTGCAAATCCCTTGTTAGCAATGCAAAAAGTCAATGCAATTTCCTTTTCACTACAGTCTATGATTCTGCCTTTGGAAAATGTTGCAGTTGCTCTGTCTGGATGCCTTCACAGAATTATCATGACTCTGTGTCTGGTTTAAATAGTGTGATGGTGAATGGTGGGAGCTCAGAAGAGCAGCCTGGAGTCAGTATACCTGCATTGAGATTGTGACAGTGAGAGACTGACCTAAGTTACCACTCTAGATTTGCTTGTCTAAGATGCTGTCTTATAAAGTGGGGTAGTTCACCCTTGAAGTGCACTTCTGCTCAGATGATGGCTATGGAAATGGCAGGGTCTGGTATCAGTGGTATCACAGATTTTATTTTTAAAAATGTCTTTTAATTTACAAATAAATTACAGGTGTTGCTTTAGTGCTGTGAAAGGTTTATCTGGGTTTGAGTCAAGCAACTCCTCTCTCTCACATTGCTGTCAGCAGGCTGCTGGGAAGCTCTGTCCCATCCAGTTCCTGTGCTACTCATGCAGGGGATCCCCATCCCTGCACTAAATGGCAGCACTGGGCCTGTTCATGCAAAGACCTAATGTGTGCCTCCTCCAACATAATCTGGAAGCACAGTTGAGGAATTTCTTTGCCAATGTCATAAACTCCTGTCAGCATGAAAGTTAATCATGGAAGTCCTATGAACTTCAGTAAGTTAGGAGTATTTGTGCCTGTGTACTTATTACATAGGAGTATTTGTCATTAAGAATCTACCAAGCTACATGGTTTGTGTAAGAGGAGTAAAATTTAAAGGGAGGTATCACAGCTCCTGGAACCAGCATGTGGACTCAAATGCTAGCTGCCTAGTGAAGGGGCACTTAATTTTTTTACAGCTCACAGTTCAAAATTTCAGTGCAAAAGAGGGGGAAGCAAATGTGTGGTGTAGCCAAATTTGTCCTTGTAAGAAGGATTCTGATATATTTTTGGGTGCTTTTTGCCTGTATTGCCTTGTAATCTGTTTATCTCTGTTTCTGCATACCAGTTATTTAGCCATTACATTTATCTGTTTCAGTGAGGGTATTCAGATTAGCATTAAAATTTAAAAGCACCTGGGTAATGTCTCAGGATTCTAAGTGTGGTGCAGTCTTTGGATTTACACACAGGACAAACCCTTTAAAGAGAGGGATGCTTGTCAATTGATATTACTGTGAAGGCTATTAGACAGTTGTTCTTAGGCCTTCTCTGCCTAAGTATCATCAGTGTTTAGCTTCCTCCTTGTACTTGCCCTCGAGAGACACTGTTCAAGAGAAAAAGAGAGTTAAGTCCTTGCTCTCTGGGGCAGTTTGCTGAAGATGTAATCACTGTGAGGAATATTCATTCATTCAGCTTGAGCTGCCTCTGCATTGGATTCAAACCAGTAACTTTGTGATTAAATATTTGCTCCCTCTGGTAACATAGCTCCTCACAGGAAGGGCTGAGTTTGGTTCCTAATGAAATGGTTGGACCTGCTACATACTTGTGTTCATGCTCTCATGTTCATGTGTCATCTTAGACTGACTGTTACGTTACTAGCTTGGCTGCAAGTAACATAACAGTGAATTACATGCCTTTTTTTTTTTTAATACAGCAGGGGCACAAGCAGGAAGGCAGGCTTCCTGCTTTTGAGTGGAGCAGGAAGAAGGGGCATTTCAGGAGACAAATGTTTGCTGTTTACAAAATGCTTAGCAGATGGGCATCTGTAAAGTCACCCGCTGACAGTGGTAAGGTACAAAGCCCTCTCTTGTTACAGAGGAAATGCTGGCTTCTCACAGATAGGCAGACTATGGTTCGATGTTTTTTTTTTTTTATTGGTGTGAGCTAAATGGTGCATGCTTGTTTTTTGAGCATTTCTGAAAGGGACCTGCTCTTATTTGTTGGATGTTCAGAAAAGCTCAACAGATTTTAAAAATTGGGGTCATGTATGTAAGTATGCTTTCACTTAAAATCATAGTTTCTCCACAGTTTGCTTTGCAGTTGCCTGCTGCTGTGGTGTGACTACTTTGGAGGCCATGTCAACACTAAGCTTGTAACACGCCTGACTTCTCTGTTGCAAGCACAGAATTTGTGCATTCCCTGTGATCCCATCAGTTCATTTGTAGTGCTTCACAGGGTCCATAAGCAACTGTAAAAGGGTAGCAGGAGCGGTACTTCAACAGTGCAGAAAAAAATATGGTTTAGGACCTCTTGTACTGAGAGGTACAAACTAGCAAATCCTCAATCTACTTTAATTAAAGAGACTTGAGCAAGTCCTGAGAAGCACTGTGGCAAGAGGAGAGGTAGGCAAACAACCCTTACAGACCCAGGAACAGGTCAGGAGAAATCAAGTCTACTGGTCGTCCACCTGCATGGCATCCTGGGCTCTGCCTCTTTTGCATGGAGATGTATCTACACACACACACACATTTTGCACTTCAGTAAGTCTCTAAATTGAAAGTGAGCATTTCAGCTATTAGGCCAATCCCAGGCTTTGCTTTGAGTAATTTGCACAGACTGCTATTCTGATGATGGAGTCTGCTTGGTTTTGGTGTTTTTTTTTTTTTTTTTTCCCTGAGTAATGGGGGTATTGGTGAATAAAATCTCAAACTTTTTTTTTTTTTTTTCTTTTTCCTTTTTTACGTTATTTAGTTTTTTTGTCATCACGGGATGTTAGGTTTTGGCAGGATGCCACAAATTTTATGACCATTCTCTCCCTCGGATGAGAGAGAAATGGACATTTATTTTCTGCCCAAGCTGGTTTTCAGATTTGAGATTTCCTGTCTGTCCATTCTCCTGGGGATTGCAAGAAGCAGTGGGTGGCTCAGGATCATTGCTGCAAACTTCCAGTCCCCATCTGGAAGGCAGCTAGCCTGCCTTTTGTATATATTCATCTCTCTCAAATGAAGGAGGTTCTTCCAGCTGCCTTTGAGAGGTTCACGTGCTTTTAGAGGGAGCAAAGTTGGGTGCTAAACTTCTGTTGTGTCTTCTGTCAGTTGGAGCCAAAATAATTTGATCTTTTCTTAGACTAGTTTACAGATTGAGGTCTAATTAATTTCTTTTGGCAATTGTTTTGAATTATTTGGTGGTATTTTTGATTTGTGAGTTGTATTCAAGTGAAAGACAAATACACTAAATTCCTATAGCTGTCAGTATGTTAAAAACAAAAAGAACTTGAAAGGTAAAAAAGAAAGAAAACAGAACTGTAATCACTGAAAATGAAAAAAGAACAAGACGTGTCATGACAGCCAGAGAAGGATGAAATTCCCTCCATGTCCACTGTGTTTCCTTCTTACACAAAGGCGGCACAGTCAGGCCTTATGTGGGTTGGTACCTTGCTGGTTTTTGTGAATAGGTTCAAATAGGGACTAGCCTTCCCTCACTTTTGTGGAGCACCTAAACTGATCCATTAGAGCCCTAAGCATTAATGAAACCGCAATGGTAATATTAAAGCCATGCAATGCAGAGTGAATGAGACAGGAATTTGTTAGCGAATTCCCTTCTCTATTTTTTTTCAGATAAAGCAGTGATTTACCAGAGCCGTCTCTTTCCCTTTCATTTACCTCTGCCTCCTTATTCTTCTATGATTTGTATTACATACAATCAATAGTACGATGGCTGCATTGAAAATCTCTTCATTTACCGCTTGCTAAGCCTTGTATCTGTCGGCACCGATTAACGGCTTTCCCAGCCCTCAGTCCTCGGCACATTTCACCACCCCGGCAGCCAACAGCGACCGCCGCGCGCAACAGGTCGAGCGAGGGGGCTGCCAGCCGGGAGGCAGCCGCTCTGCTCCCGCCTTCCGCAGGGCTGGGTTGGGTTTGGTTTGGTTTATTTTCCCCGACTGGGAAGCGCAGGGCCTTTTTTCTCTCCTCTTTCCTGTGTCGCTGGCGAAAAGGGCTCGCTCGGTGCCGGCGCCGAGCGGGTGGTTCCCGCGCCGCTGCCGGGCGGGCGGGGGGCGGTGCCCATCGCGGCCGCCGCCTGCCGGGGGAGCCGCGGCAGCGCGGCCCGGCCCGGCCGGGGCGAGCAGGGCTGCGGGTCCCGTCTTAGCGGGCACGGAGGCTGCCGCCGCCTCCCCAAGGTAAGCTCTTCTGCGCGTTTAACTTTTCGGAGCACCCGGGGCTGTGGCAGCTGGTCAATCCCCCCCCGCTCCGCAAGGAAAATCGCCTTGGCTCCATTTTATTCTTGAGATTATTTATACCCATAAGGACTAGGTGTTCTTTAAAGGGCCATTATGCTGTGGGATATTAGCGCCTCTCTCCCTCTATTTTTTTTTTTTTTTTTTTCTTTTTCCTCTAATATCTGGAGATACAGTCGGTTTTACACCACAATACTTGCAAGCCTTTATTCAAGCCCTGTTACTTGCAGGTCAAATTGATTGCAGATGAGGAGAAGTAGATTTGGGAATGAGTTTCTAGTGCTTGTAAATAGAAGTGTTATTTTTCTCTCAGTGGAAAGGAGGAGCAGAAAACAGTACTGCTTTTAAAAGGAGAGGAGATGCATACAAGCATTTTCTGTGTGCCTTCGGACGCAGCAAACTGAGTAAATCTGGTATAGCGAGTCTGTATCTCCTTGTCCCGAGAGAGCTAAACCCAGGATGTATGCATTACGGTTGTTCATTCATCAGCAGCTGCAGATAATGCAATTACTAAGTCAGCAGCGCATGGATGCTGCCCTGCGTGTGACATGCTGAGAATACAGTACTTTAGGAAGCCAACACTTGCTGTAGTTTGGAGGAAACAGAAGCTGGGAACAGCAGGATATTAAACCGTTAGGGCTTTTAAGTGAAGAAGAGGCCACTGGTTAATCTAACTCTGTCATTTCTGAGGATTTGTATTTTGTGTGCCTCTATGCAAAGGTGTAAATAGATACCTTCTGCAGTCTGTTCCTAAGAAATTCAGGAGTGAAAAATAATTTGCATCAGCTTCAAGTATCACCAGTGCCTAATGAATGGTAGGTGGTTTAGATGCCTGAAAATTCATAGTAGTTTTAATGAAATCCTATCACAGAAAGGGCTTCATTTAGGTCTCAGTTTTTTATTTACACATCAGATTCTGCAGCCCTGGTATGGCTACCTCCCTCCTAAGGTGTCTTAGAAAGAAAGGAAAAAAAAAAAAAAATCACCAACGTGATTACCATGGACACAACTATCCCTTATTTATTTATTAGGCTATTAGGGTAATGAAGAAAAGCCATGCCTGCCCTGCTGTGCAGATCTCATTTCAGCAAAACTGCCTGTGCTCCTGCTGTTACCCATGTTTGATTTTTAACCAGTAAGTGCCCTGTGCTTTTGTCAGTGCCATGGTTGCTACACCTCTATGGACAGGTATTAGCTGTAGCCCTCAAATCAAGGGGATCAGAGTTGAGCCGAGATGCTTGTTAGTGGGATTTGTTCCAAGCAGAATGTGCTCTTCACTCTTCTAACCAAAGATCAGTGTTTGCTTGCTTGTAGATGCTGCTTCTTTATTCTGCCTGGTACTGCTGTTAGTGCTGCTGTTCTGGGGCAGTATTTGATGCATTAGTATTTAATTTTTATGGATAATGCCACTGAAAGGTTATTCTTTCTTGTATCTGTTGATACCATTTCATAAAAAGAAACAGTATCTGTCCCAGACAGCTTCTCTACCTGGAAGGTAGAGGAAGGCAAGAGTAGTTTTAGCTTGCTCAAGGTTACTAGCAGAGTTAGTACCTTTTGACTTCTGAAAGCTGGACCATGTTGGTTCTGCTGCACGTATACACATGTAGAAAATATGTATGTGTCACAGTAGTGTCCCTAATGGCTCCCATTTCTTTTAAGTTCCCCTTTTCTCGTTCAGTAAGTATACTTAGCTTTAAAAAGTAGTTATTTTAAAAGCCAATATTGATTGCTAATACCATAAAAAGCTGTAAGTAGTGATATTTAGGCAGTCAAAACACAGCAAGTGTGCCTTTTTTTGGAATATATCATTTTTTTTGTAAACAGAAACACAAACAATATAAACACAAGCTCATGTGTCAGCTGTCTACAAGAAGAAAGAAACAGTGCCTAATAAATTTCACATGCCCAGAAGGCTAACCTAAAAGTCGAGAAGGTAAGAATTGTGGGCTCCATGTGAATTTTATTTTTAGCTTCCTTTATCTTCAATACATAAGTGATTCAGAGAGCACAAATGTTAAGGATTCCTCCGAAGGAAGGTCATGTGATAAACAGGTCTCTTCTTGTGTCTCTTCATGTGTTTTCTGTTTGTAGGGGAGGGAAAAATATTTGGAGTGGGGGGGAAAGGTGAGCTCAAAGAAACTTCGAAGCACTCTGCAAATGCTGAATTACAAGTTTACTGGTTTTGCAAAGATCTAATGTTTACCCCCCAGGAATGTTAAACCTTTGTGCAAATTATATGCCCTATTTTTAAGAATGTGCTCTGTGTATGTGTACTTGGGCACATGCATGTGTGCACAGACGCTCAGGTCACTGTTATGAGATGGCAGCAGATGTTGGTCACAGAATTTATCTATTCTGATGTGTTACTGTATACAATGTGCTAATTAATTGATGAAACCACTACAGAATGCTTTGTCTCGATGGTATCCTGTATCAGAGAGATACACTGGTTAATTATATGTCCCTCTGTGTTTCTTCAATATTTTTTCAGTTTTCTGGTCCTTAACGTCACCAGATATTATAGAACAAGGCAGATGGGGATACCAAAGCAATGCTGTTGATATTTTTGTTTGTTTTGATTTGAGTGAAGGCTGTAGTATGTATCTCCTACAACAGATGAACAATCATCGTATTTCCTGTCTTTGCTGAGTCCTTTTCAATGAGCCAGAGAGGTTCTGTTGGTCAAATCCCGAAGTCTTCAATCTATTCTGTAATCCCATTAACTTCTGTGGAGCTATATATGTGGATGAGCATTATGGAATTAGGTTGTACAACGTGTGTTGCTTGTGGTGCAAGTTAAGACAGGGTCAGCACTTTCATTGTTTACTGTAATTTATATCAAAGCAGAGGCTACCCACAGGATTATGGAAACTGCTTGCACCTTTAAAAGTGGACAAGAAGTTTCAGCAGAGAAGCTTTTTTTTTTTTAACTTAGATTTTTGCTTTGGATTTATTCAGCATTGGGAAATGCACTGGCAGTGTGGATGATGTTCAGTGTTTCTTTGAAAATTGTTTTTAATTCAGGCCTTTGAAGTTCTCAGTCATGGGTAGGTTGTTTTATTCTTTGCTCTTACTGTGTGAAAGAGTATGCTGGGGCTTTTACTTGCTGCTCAAGAGTTGTGAAATAGAAGCCTCATAAAAGCTTGGGTTTTCAGGAACGCTGGGTACCCAGATGCTTCCTTTCACTTTTTCCTTTTCCTTGGGTGGTTGGCACTTTGTATATCTAAATAGGGATTAATGAATGTGACATTTGACTTCAGGATGATTTCAGCCTCTATTCCTGTGCAGACTGTATTGCAACCCTTCTACATGCCTGAACATAAGCAGGTTTTGGACTGACTTGGTATTTGGATCAGTTAGCGGAGAGGGTTTGGGAAGTGATGATGTCCTATCTTCACACTCAGCTAAGACAGTGCTCATCCAAGCATGGCAAATGTGCTGCTGCAGGTGTCTTTCAAAGAAGGTGTCATAATGATGCCATGCGTACTTGGGTTCTTCAGCACTCCACAGTTCTTTTCGCATAAAAACTGATCCATGCCAAACTGCAGCTCAGATAGTGATGGTTGGCTACTCTGTAATAACTGCTAACTTTTTGATATAGTTATGCCTCTTTCTCCTTGTTGTGTATGGTTGGTGAGTGTTGCTAAGACAGACACTGCATGCCATCCCAGAAAGAAATGCTATTTAAGTATTAGAACGCTATTTAAATGCTATTTAAATACTAGAAGGAATTATACCTTCTCATTCTCTCACTAAGATATCATGAAGCATGATTAAGTTTGGATTCCTGCATCATAGACGCTGTTCGTTGGAATGTGTTTATTCAAACAAATAGTATTAGATGAGAATAATTAGGTAGAAAAACTGGTTTGTGATGTGCTTCTCAGATCTGACACTTCATATCTGAATTTGGGTGTGTGAATACCTGTGTATCAGTTGATATTTTATTCTGTCTTGATTTACTTATACACCTGTCTAATGTGTACGATGTAAAACTGGGTGTTTGGGTCTCCTACCCATTCACAGAAAGAGGAGATGATCTGGATTGATTTTAGGCAAGTTTGTTCCATATCCTTTGTGAAGTTCCTTTAGTAGCAGAATTATAGTGGAGCACTAAATCTGTTTCTTATCTGCAGATGCCAGCATAGGCAGCAACTCTGCCACCATTTTATAGCTGAAGGAAATGAGATGTGGAGAAGTAAAGCAATTTCTACAAAAAATTATCTGTTCTATCCACAGCCAAGCTTGTAACAGTTTCTTGATGTTTGCCCTCTTCATAAACAATAAAAACTTTGAAGTGAGTGGCCTTATCTTAGAAAGCAAACATGTTGCTAAAATTACTCTTTGTTAGGAAGACTTCTGAAATAATTCTACTTCCTCTTATCCTGAGAACTGAGAGAAGATTAGTCAGTACTGTAATGGCTGGGGGTTTACAACGCCCCCATCAAAATGGGAAACCAGGAAACAGCAGCACGCAAGAAAACATAGTTTGCCAACAGCTTTGATTTATGGCTATTCTGGTCTTTCAAAGAATCAATTATTTACATAATATGAATTAAATACGTCCCAGGACCAGAAGGCTATTCTGGCTTTGAATAAAAACTGTGACATTCAATCACATAAGGAGCAGAAGTTATATTTTTCCTAGAACAGAATTAACACAATTAGGATGAAGATGACTGTGTGGAAAGAGAGGCTGATAACAGAATATGAAGCCATTTTTCTTTGTTTCTATATCCGTATTAATTGTAGCATTTAAAGGTCAAAAGTAGCAGTTTTTCAGTTATTATTATGAGTTTTGTGAGTTCCAGCCCACTTTCCAGTGCCTGCAGCATTGCTGTTACGAGAGACACGAGTGGTGCCCTTGCAGGAAAGCCCAGCCTAATGGTCCTCACAGTCAAGTGCCTTTTATAATCATAGGCATGGTTTTTTTCCGAATCAAGCAGGGCCAGATAGTCATGTGAGGCCCTAAGAGAGAAAGGCCAGATTTAGGGACTGTGCACTTGGGATTTTGCCCAGCTACATCAACAGCAGTAATGACATGTAAGGTAGTGTTAGCTCTCACTTAGCTCAAGGCCACAGTGTAGAAGAACTAAGAAAAAGCAATGAATCCTGTGTTGGAACAGAATCTTAGGGGATATAATTTGGAACTGTAGCTGACAGTAATTCAAAACTACTTAGATCAAGTAATCTGAGAGTTTACATGGCATTTATATTGCATAATGAGGTATTTACAAAACTGTCCCAGTCTAGGTGAATTTATAGGTATGTTTCCATTTATCATTGGTGTTATTTAAGCATGGGATAGTACTTGGTTGCCCTAGTTGTGTTTTGTACTCTCCATGTTCTTTGTTGTGGTGTGCTCTGTCTGAGCTCTCTAAAGACTGTGGAAAACTACTTGCAAGAGGTTAAATAAGACATGTCTTTGAAGTGGTGGTACTTGCAACTCCCTTTTATTGGCTAATTTTGTAGAATTTTATGGAATAGAGTGTTGGGTTTATGAGTGGTTATTTTTCTGAAAACTTTGGTGAAATTTTTTTGTATGTGAAGTATTTCTAATCCTCATGGAAAGCCATTCTTGTGTTTTGGGGATAAGCCAGTCACAGAACATAAGCTGTACTGAGAGAGTAGCCAGGCAGGCAGCATTGAGCTCCACAAACAGTTGGTGGATACTTAAGTGTGGTTGGCAGTCTTTTGCTTAACTGCGAGTTGAGGTTTGCGTGGTCATGACAGGAGGCAGCTGAATCAGTGCTTGGTAGGGGGGAGAAAGCCAGGTAGGCTAATCTGTTGGTGTCTACATTGTGCCTTGGAGGATGACCCTGGTTCTAGATGCTGGGTAACACACTGGCACCTGGGATCTGATATCATACAGTACCTGGCAAAGAATTTGAACTGTGAGTTCAGGTTGCCTAAAAATGCTACAGGTCCTTACATCAAGTAATGTGAGGCTATGGGATATTTTCAAATGATTCCTACCTTGTCCTCCCCACCTCAAGTCATCGCTGCAAGGATAGATGGCATGACTAGAAGCTGCACTGTGTAAAGTCTCCTCACAGTGCTGACTGTGTCTAAGCATTTCTCTGGGAATACCAGCAAGGGTCACTGAACACCCATCTGGAGGTTCCTTTCCAGGAAGCAAGTGGATTCACTGCTATAGACAACTCTGTCTCTAGAAGCATTAGAGATCTTTGTGTTAATTACAATGGAGTCCTCTCCATTGTGTATTGTGAAAGATACTGCTTGTAGTATTCTGTATATCATTTTAGCATTGCCAGTCAACTCTTGTGTGAAAAGAAAATTGTGACGAATTACTGTTTAGCACCTTATACCAGTATAATGTATCTCAAGAGGAAGTTCTCTCAGAAACCTGTTGGGCACAAGTCTGCAAAGTTGGGAAGGAATATATGGGCAACAGTAAAAAGCTATATATGCCCCAGAGTTACAGCTTCAGGAAAAAAATGATTAGGTATTGCAGTTTCTCCTGGTGTAGGGTGTCATTTCAAGGGCTAGAAATAGCACTCTGATAATGCGTTTTAATAGGTGACTAGATACTTAGTTTTGTTTCTTCTGTTGAAAGGCCTGGCTGTGCTGTCAGTACAGCTAGACTGAAGGCTCTTAGACTGATTAATTATTCAAAGAATCCACTAAATATTTTACACCTTTTTATTTTTCATCTTTTTTTCTTATCAATTGTTACTTTTCCTCTTCTAAAAGTTTACAACAGCAGAGGAAAAACTAATCACAAGAACTTATATGACTTCCTATGAAATATTTAAAAAGAACAGATATTGTCTAAATATTTGTTTCCTCTGTCTTCATTTTCTTCTTGTTTTCTCTACAGTATGTCTCTGAATCTGTTTTGCTGAGTAAGCAACCAAAGAAGTTTGGTTTGGTTTTTGTTTGGTTGGTTTTTGTTTGTTTGTTGGTGTTTTTTGGTTGGTTGTTTTGGTTTTTGGTTGATTGTTTTTGGTTTTGTGTTTTGGTTTTTTGGTTATTTATTTATTAGTATGGTTGGATGGGTTGGTTTGGGTTTTTTTTTTTTCCAGATTTGTTGCACATTTATGTGTCTAGCAAATTTGTGCTCCCCTTATTTAAATCCATGTGGCAGAAAATTTGCTTTCTAGAAGGTGAGATGTGCCAAGCAAAGTAGCATGGTGCTGTAAGACTAGGGTAAACACAGATTCATGAAGAATACACAGTTTGTGTCCTACCTCACCTTATTGTTAGGCCCCTTCTCTTAGCGTATCTGTGAGTTAGGAGTCCTTACAACCACCTATAAAAAACAAAAACAAAACACCAAAACCATAGAATTAGAGGCCCCAAACCTGGAAATCATGTTTCCTCAGACACTAAACAGATATGAATTCAGCATCTTGAGCATGTAAAGAAAATACTTGTATGGTCTTTGCTTGCTATTCTAACATCTAGATGTTGCAAAGACCGTACAAATTGTGTTGTGGTCCTCCTAAAAGTAGTGCTTAGTTACACATTTGGCAGTGCTTTTATACAAACAATATATTATCGTTCTTGACCTTTTTTATTACTTGGATTCAAACATCACTGGCACCAACTAAGATCAAAGTCCTCATAACAGTAGGTCTTGTGCAAATGTGCCAGAGACAGCGTTGACCCAGTATGCTGTTGGGCTCAGAGAGAAGACTGGGAGTGAGAGGACTAGTCAGAGAATGGCGAGGAAATGGGGGTAGTGCTGTTGATGTGGACTCCTCTGTGACGAATGAGATGGGGCCTGGTGGGCTTCTACCTCTTGCTTTCCTTGGCTTTGTCATTTGGCTTTGATCAGTGATCTGGAGTCACTGGACATTTTGCATATTTAGTAGTGAGTCTTTTCCTGCCTCACATAGCTATGAGACCAAGCTAGCAGTAGAAAACCCACAGACTTTCTAACTTCTCTTCCACAGTAGTCCACATAGTTTTGTGAGACTTCCTCTAATTATTTCATAAATAATACACTGCTCATTAAATCATGAGATATATTATCCATAGGAAAAAAAAAAAAAAAAAAAAGTTCTTTAAAAAGAAAAGAAACTTAACAGCATCTTCACAGATAGGCAGCTATCTTACTGACTGTAAGACTGATACTCATGATAGAACAGATCTTCAAGCCTGGTATACTTATTAACAGTAAGTTTTTATTAAAA
>JANHGN010002904.1:40022-56661 GCA_024605025.1 Megaceryle maxima | reverse complement strand
TATTTTTTTGTACCCCTCTCTGCGATACCACTTTCCTCCTGGGTTATTTATCCTGCCACTATTTCGCGTGCGTGTGTGTCTGTATGTAAATCCCTTATTTAATTGTATTATTATTTGTGCGTGTGCAGAGTTCCCCCTCCCCCCTTTCCCTCTCGGTGTCTCTCTCTCCCTCTCTCTCTCTCCCTCTCTCTCTCTCTCTGTCTGTCTGTCTCTTTCTTTCTTGTCGGAGGCTGTGGGATAATGGCGTGTGGGTTGTGGCTGTGAGGATGAGTTCCTGCTTCGTGCCGAACGGGGCCAGCCTGGAGGATTGCCATTCCAACCTCTTCTGCCTGGTAAGTGGCGGCCACCGGCTCACACACGCACGACAGACATAGAGTGAAAGAGAGAGGAGGTTTGGGGGAGGGGAGGAAGGGGTAGTGGAAGCAAAGCAGCCATTTTTAGCATAGCTTCTGTTGGATGAGTCCTCAGAGTAGGCCCTGCCTGGAGCCAGCCAACTCTCCCATGCCCCTCTGGTTCCCCCTCCATCGCTGTCTGTCTCGCCTTGCCCCTCCCTCCGCTTTCTTCCTGGATAGTGTCCTCCCTGCAACTCGCCTTTTCCTTCGCTTTCCTTGCCTGCAACTTTTCCTCCTTTCTCCCTATCTTCCTATCTCCTCTTTCTGAACGTGATATTTCTCGCAGGAGGTAAGGAGATCTGCTGCTCCTTCTTTCAGCTCCTCATCTCAGGGAACTTTCTCTTGTCTCTTCCCCACTCGTGACATCCCAGGCAAATCTGAGCCGAAGCTTCTTTTCTTTCTTGCTTTTAAAGTGATCTCTTTTACTGCTTGTTTTTATTCTGGAGGTCTGCTTTTGGTGATGCACTCCCTGGGAAGCGGTGGTATCTTGTGCTCTGTTGTGCACCATTTTGTATTTTTTTTCTTTTTCTTTTTTTTTTTTTTTTTTTAACCCAAGTGTGAAATCGTTCAAATTGTTGATTCTGGTAGCTCCCAAAGTAAATTTGATTTAACTGGACTGTGATGCGATTTTTGGTGGCTCTGCTGAGCTGTTTCATCTGCTTTTTTAATGCAAATTAGCTCATCTTAGCTGACTGTGTGATGTTTATTATTCTGGAGGTTGTTCTAAGTAAAAACCTGTGCCAAGCTGCGGAACTAATATTTTTGGATGGGGGGAAATCTGGTCAGCCTAAACAACTCTGCAGCCTTCATCAGGCCTGCTGCTCTGTCTTAGGAGTGTATTTTTAAATCTTAAAGTGTTTCTAAAGTATCAACTGTTGCAGACTCTCTACCTCTTGTCTAAATTGCTTCTCCTCCTGAAAGTAGGAAGGCTGCCATGTTAGGTTGAAATGTTGCAGTAATCTTTTGTGTGTTGTCGTGTTGGGAAAGAAAAAAAAAAAAAAAAAGTGAGTGACTTCTTAGCAAATGCCAGCCGACCTTGTTCTCCTTTCTCAAAGAGAAGCCAGGGGCAATGCCTCCCCAAGTGCCTTAAGATGACTGTCCTCATGTGAAAAAACTTGGTGTGGTATCGCTTTCTCCATAATCCAGGAATTGTCTTACTCCCATTACATACAGTAGTAACTTTTTTACTTTATAAAGACAAATGATTTTTTGCCCAGAAGGGGATTCAGTGGATGATAACCAATGTTGGCACAAGTCTGGTAAAATTGATATATAACTGATAAAGCCAGAATTCAATTTCTTAAAGTGCGGTGTGAGAAATGAAAAGTGTGATAGGTCTTGGTAAAGCAAGTGTACTTGAGAGGCTTCCTGTGTGAGAGAGTATTTTTACAATGGAGAAGCTTGTGAAATTTTCTCTAGTAGTAGATGACGGGAAGAACGTATGCTTGATTTAGATTTACTATATTACCTCCTTCCTTAGAGTAATCTTGGACTGAAAAGGTAGCGTATGCATAAGTAAGCAACAAGATCTTCTTTGCTAAGGCAAGTGTTTAGTGATTGGACAGTCACAGCCTGAAAATGTTGTTATCCCCTTGTCTTTCAGTTTGTAAAATTTTAAATCAAATGCGATCTGTTTTTTCTCTCCGTAATCTTAAAGCTGAAGTGAAAATGAGCAGGTCTTGCTTTACTACAGTTACTGAAGGAGATTTTGAAACAGGTTGCCTGATTATTTCCAGTTTATCTTCTAAGGTACACAAAACGAGGTCGGCTTCTGTTACATTTTGTTGGATTAATCCTTTCTTTCCCCTTCCCACCCGCCTCTTCCGGTGCCATCATCTCGTTACAGCAGGATGTTTCTGTTGGGGATGTACCTGCCCAAGTGTCTGACAGTTGTTCTCTTCCTTCCCCTAGGCTGATCTAACTGGGATTAAATGGAAGCGATATGTATGGCAGGGTCCAACGTCTGCCCCAATTCTCTTTCCGGTCACGGAAGAGGACCCTATTTTGAGCAGCTTCAGTCGCTGTCTGAAGGCGGATGTACTCAGTGTTTGGCGCCGAGACCAGAGACCTGGACGCAGGGAGCTGTGGATTTTTTGGTGGGGTGATGACCCCAACTTTGCTGACCTTATTCATCATGATCTCTCAGGTAGGAGGAAATGAATACCTTCTTTTGGTCAGTGGAAGAATGCTGTTATTCAGGGCTGTCTTCTGCCAGCCCTTAAAAGAAGTGTGCTGCGTAGACTGTTGTTTATAAAAAAGATAAATTTATTCCTACAATCTACACCAAATTATTACGACAGCACGGTGATCAAACAGCTCCTGTCTGTGCTTAGGTGGTCTTGGACTGCTTGATTTTCAAGAAACAAATTTTTGCTGCCCACTTGTTTCTTTTGAAAAAACCCCCACAAAACAACAAACCAAGCCTTTGAATTTTGGCAGCTTCTTCACAAGAAAGCTGTGCCTAAAGCTGTGCCTGTGATTCAGAAGTGATGTTTTAAACATGTTTTGATAAGATCCCTTTTGTTGGGCAATTAGAACTTTCAGATTCAAACAGTAAACTCTATTTTATTATATAATAAGAATTGTAGAGATCTGGGCAACTCTTGAACCTTATGGAGCTGTTCTGATTGAAGTCAAGTCTTTGTAAAGAAGGCACCTGAAACTAGCTGGCTGCTTTCTTGCAAGAATTGCTAAACCTTGTATTATGTTTCTCTTGCACTTTCCCGGTGCTCTGAACCTGTGCCTGCTTTCAGACTTAAGACTTTTGACAATATTTACATTGCTCAGTAACGTTGTACTTTGAATTTGGCACCTTGTTTTGAAAATGTTTACTTGTTGGTCTCAATTCCCCAAGTAGATGGCTCTCCAGTTGCTGATCAGTAAAGTGACAAAGTTACGTTTTTAAACTGTGAGACTGTGCTACTAATTCTAGGGGGAGAAAAAAAAGGTCACATTGCTCCAATTTCCTTTCAAATAATGTACAGTATTCAGATTACTGAAGTGTAAAATGAGACCAAGGTTTGGTGACCTGGTAACCAGAAATTGTTAATGCTGTCTGTGTGCGTGGATAAGCTGAAGAACAAATAGGAGTTTGAAGTGCCACCGAGGAAGTTGACTTGAAACAATTTAATAACGTGTTGAATTTTTTCATACAAAAATAATATGATCTGAAAAACAATTAATGCGCTGAGATGCTGTATTATTTCTTTGATTAATTGACTTCAAAGATTGGGATGTTGGTTGTACTCCTGTCTATCCTGGAACTAGAAAGCTTGAATCTTGAATGGAACTTACACTGTAGGTTGCTTGGTGTTTTAGCACATGTAAGGCTTCCTTATTTTGCCCTGTGAATAACCTCGGTCTTGACCTGCAGGGAACATCCTTTGTATGGCTTGAAATGTGGCTTTTATTAAATGATGGTTTTGACCTGGACCTGCCCTGAGCAAAGACCGATGCTTACATGGAAGTATCTCTGTGCACGTTGTATGCCCATGGCTGGTGGGTTTAAATTGAGGCAAATATGTTACATTATTTTTTTGAGTGGAAGAGGAAGTGACAGTTAAGCCATTTGGAGAGCTTGTTTCTGCACTACCTGGCCATCAAAATTATTTGAGCAACTTTTCTTTGCACTTTCCCTTGGATCTATCTGCTGGGGTTTGAACATAGAGGTGCCTTGTGAAGACACTGGTGTTCAGTAGCTGAACGTCTAGATCGGCGTGTTTACGCTTTTGTGGAATTACACTTTTGCGCAGGTAGATAAGCACGTATCATCCTAGGTACTTATCGACTCTTAACCTCCCTTAGGGTGTAAGGGAGAGATAGTAGAGGATTAGAGTCTCCCAGCCATGTCTTCACAATTGTTTTTGGTATTTTCTTTGTTCAGGTCACCTGTGGATGTCTGTGCTCCAGTAGAGCTATTCCTCTTGTCTTGCCGTTAGGTATTTTTCTATAAATGCTTATCGCTCACAAGATTGTTACCTATGTCTGTGTGTAGATGTATCTGACATCTTGGTTTTTAGAGGATGTATTTTTGTCTCCTTTTTAATTAAAAGCAGGTATTATAATCTCTTAAAAGTGTGTTAGTCTGCTTGGCTCTTGTGACCAGAAGTTGGTAAAGATAGTAATCGGGTAGACTGGGGAGGAGATGGCTGAGGAGTGCCTGCACCTGCACTTTTCCCCTCACACAAAATCTTAATGTGAACCTCATACAAGAAAGAATTACGACTGAACCCAAACAATGTTATCTGACCTTTGTCATAGACCTAATGGATTTTTTTCATTGGCGGACAATTTTTCCTAGTAATTCACATTGCCCTGTTCTCCCAATGATTGCTTGTTACGTTTTCAATGGGAGAGATAAATTATTTCCTAGGAGAGGCTTGTTACCTGCAAAATTGATTGGAAATTGTTTGCTGCTGGAGGTTAAGGTGCTGCCTCATTTAGAACTTTTCTACTTTGTAGGTGAAGAATTGCCCTGAAAGGTGGGGCGAGGGAGGCCCAGAGGGGTTAAGAGCTGTTGCTGTTTGTCCGTCCTTCATTGCCAATGGACAGACTCCTCTTGGGGAAGTGGGCTTTAAAAGAACTCTAGTGAAAAATACACTAGAGCAATGTTAATGATTTCTGTTTCTGACTTCTTTTGGTATGAAACTATGCCTGTTGGAGAGGCTGGTATTTTGACAGTTTTTGGCTCTTTTTTTTTGGCTTTTTTTTTTTTTTTTTTTCCTTTGGTGATTTGTAGTTTCAATGAACAATGGACATTCAGTGTCTGGAACACATATTGGTTGTCACCCCTCAGAGATTTGAAATATGGCAGCCTTCAAGAATCCTTTTGTCCCCTTCCCAAGGTAACTTCAAAAGGGAACCTACAGTCTTGTGTGTGTACATCTGTGCATATCAGATAAAAAAACCCCAAACATTATCTCTCAAGCCTGTACATTCTAGAAGTTCGTTGCCCTGCAGATACATTTGAATGCCTGCTACTGGCTATATCTGAATTCTTGTATCAAGCCTTGGATAACTGTCTTGTTGATGGTCAGGGATTGTTGTTGCCTGGGGGCATGTCAAAAGGAGACTTGTTCAGAGATGCTGATTGATCAGTAATATTGACTTCACTCAATCTTTTTATTTTCTTTTTCCTTCTCTAGGAAGTTACTTACTGTATATAATACCAAAAAACTACAAGTCTATTTCTACCCCAACATAGCTAGAGGCAGAGAGAAGTTCTGAAATGTTATATTTTCTCTCTAACAACCTCAAAGGTTATGTTTTTGTTGTGACAGTGAGGCTTGATTATAGTAATTCCTGCAACTCAAACCGTTAAGTAGGGCATCTCTTCACATTTCAGAAGGCAGTGGTCTCTTGCTGGTCTGTTCAGCAGTTATTTTATCAGCTAGGCTCTTTCTCATTTTAAAGTGGTTACCTCTACACTTGGATTTTTCTTTTACGTAAAAAAAAATAAAATTGGCAGTAGATGGTTTCAAACCTGAGAACAGTTGGGTATGAATTATGTACAAGGCACAGTCCCAAGGAAATTGTTACAATTTGATTAATGCTTGGATAGAAAAATGCTTCTCTATATGCCTTTGACCTTCAAATCGCATCTTTTAAATGGTGAGCTATAAGATACATCGGTTTTGTTCTGTTGTCTATTAAATCTTGTTAATTTAAAAAAAAAAAAAGCATTTCCTTGTACCCGTCATATATCAAATTAATCAGTTTTTGTTTGCTGAACAGTCTTCTTCATTGCTTCTGTGAGGGATAAATGTGTAAAAATAACGCTAGTCTCAGCTCCTTGCTGGGCTAATAGGAAAGTCTGAAAGAATAAGGAGAAAGGTCTGTGTGCTGATGCTTGTCTGTTGAGGCTGTTTGGTAAAACCAGCAACAGTCATGGCAGCAAAGACTTCTGCGTTGCGTAGTTCTCGAAACGTGTGCAGTATAGGTCAAATCCTTGTCTCCAAACAAATCTGTGAATTGGTTAGTTTGTGCTGATGTCAACACTGTACTAAAAGTAATGACACACTCAATGGAAACCAGAGTATGAGCCAGTTATCAGTTAGCAAACTGAGGGTTCTGCAGAAAAGCCAGCCAGTTGCCAGAAGTTGGCAAAGTGAGCTTTGTAAATAGTTCAGCTAGTGGCTGGCATTGTGTTCTTAATGCCATTTATTCTGAAGACCATTTAACTCCTACAGAAGCAGGATGCTTTCTTAAAAGTTCTGCATCTCTTGTCATTCTGGTGAGCTTCAGTAACTTGTCTGTGGTGGGTACGTATGTTCTGTGGATGTAACCAAGAGGCGTTGCTGAGTGTTCCTTGCTGCGCGCCGCATGGATGCGTTAGTGTTTCTTCAGCCCTCTGTTGGAGAGAGGTCCACTTTGGCAAAACTGTTGATGAGCATTATGCAAAAATTACGGTGGTTATTGGAACTTTTAGCTAGAAATTTTTTCAGCTTTTTTTTTTTTTTTTTTTTTTTTTTTTTATGTAGCTGTGCAGCCCAGCCCGGCTAAACTTAGACCCAACAAAGAGTGAAGGAAAGCTCTTACCCTGTTATCCTTATAAACAGACGTAGCTACAAACTGACAGAAAGACCATACTTTTAAAATATTTAGAAAATTACTAGGTAGACAAAGCATAAAACTGATATATGTGATGCTGGTGAAGGGCTAGCACTACAAAAATTAACTTGCATTCTTAAAATACATTGCACCAGTAGTATTTTGGACAGTTGCTTGTGTTTTGGCTTCCTCCTCAGTTGATGAGACTTTCCAGCTAGTTTGGGTATCTAGCTAGAGTCCTAGAGCTGGACTCTTCAGGGAATGTAGTAATAGATGCAACTCTAGTAGAAACAAACTGATCTTGTCTTAATTAGATTCTGAAGTTTGTATTTTTTGAATTGTATTCAGTCCCTTTTTTTTCAGGCAAAATCTGTTGCTTCTCATTTCATAAGAGATTATGAGTTTTTTTCAGTAGACTCTGTCATTCTTGCTTTGAGCCATCTTACTGAATCTACAAGTATTTGAATTTTAAAAAGTTGATTTTTTTCAATGGAAAACTTTACTTGAAGTGTTTTTCATATTATTGCAGTATCGTATACAGCAGCAATTTGACACTACTTTGGTTTTTATACTCCCCTGGTAATCTGAGGCTTATATAGGAGGTTTGATTGTATAAATCAGGTTTGTATCAGGCTGTCTCTATACCTGCCATGCTGTCAGATGATGACAGGAAGGAAGCCTGCGAAGGTAAGCAATACTTCTAAAAGACAAGTCTCAGTCATGTTAGTAAGAAATGGATTTTTTCCTCTGTGTAATTTAAGTAATTGGTGAGGAATTGTAGTCCAAAGTGGAAGCTGGCTGTGATGTTTTTATTTTTACTTTTTTTTTCCCCACCTTTGCATAGTTTATTTTGGAGGTCCATTGAGCATTAGGAAGATAGGGTTTTTTTTAATGGTACAGTAAGCATGTTGGCTATTTCAAGAATTGATGCTTACTGGTGTTCTGCTGATGAGGCCAGCTATGTATTAAAAAGGGGGGGGGGAAATCCACATTCTTTAAAAGTCTTCTTGAAAACTTATTTTTTTGCTGCTGTATATTTATCTATTGCAATACACATAAAAGAGTTAAAAATCTGTTTTCTTGCAGAAAACACATTAGGCAAAAGTATGTTTATTTGTTAGCAGTCTTTGATTAACAGATTTGGCTAAAGATCTGTGGGTATCAAATGTACTTTAAAACATCTGATTTGAATTAAATGAAAACATTGAAAGGTGCTACTTTTCCAGAATTCACTAAAAATTGCAAGGTTTTTGTATTCTGAGCATGCTTCCAAACTCTTGCCTCGCAGTGTGCTTGTTCAAGAGCACCAGAAAGACAGAAGGGCATAATCAGTGCAAATGGACTTTACTGTTTCAGGTGAACTATATGAAGAATGTAAAGTAGAACATAAAAGTACTGAGAGCAAATAGGCTCTTACAACTGTTTCATTAAAATTGGATGATGGTTGTATTAAGGAGGTGCTGACTGAGAAAGTTTGTTATTTATGTGTAGTATGAAAATTGCTTTTTCCTGGCCTTTGTTTCCATTAATTCTTCATTTCCTGAGAACTTTTACCTTCATTTAAGGAAAACTCTCTGCCTAATACATGATGTAAAGAGAGAGGAAACTGAATTCATTACAGTAGGATGATATGTGTATAACTTGTTTAATGGATTCACATAAAAGTATGTTGCAGAGGAGTTGAGTGGTTTGGACAGCTAAGAGAACCAATCAGAAAGAAATTATTTGTAACCTTCAGGTTGCCAGAGTGCTTTTGTGGATAACACTCGTCTGAAGTGAAATTGTGGCTTAACACCTTTTTAAAATGAGTCAGCAACTTATTTTGGTTTATCGCTATCAGATTGAACGTTTGAAGTTACTACGTTTGAGAGAGATTAGAATACAAAAGTGCCCCTTCCCCTCTCTTTTTTTAAATATGGTTTACTTTCTACAAGTTTTATCAAGTAGGAGGGTATATATATATAATTTTTTTTTTTTTTCCCCCTCTCCTGTTGAGAAACAACCATTTGAATGAAGAAGAAACATAGCTGGGAGATAGGAGCAGATGTCGTATCTCCTTCCATCCACTACTCTAAAAAAAGGGGGAGGGGTGGAAGGACTAAATAGACTTCAAAAAGAAGCAGAGCACTTATTGCCTTTTTTTTTTTTTTGGCATTAATTTGAATAATGTTCTGAAATGAGGCTATCTTTAACTGTCATCTTATTTAGCCTTCCCTTTCTATAGCAAGATGAACTTCAGTTTGAACAGGTGGTCTTATTGTGGGTACCAGCCACTCCTCCTGGTCAGTAGGCACATTTACAGCACGGCATCTTTTTAAATATTAGAGTTCTAATTGTAATTTTCATCTAATGCCTTACACTTTCCCCACATAATATGCTTATCTGAGAGCTCCCTGTCTCAGCAGTGAACTAAGACAGCTAGGAGAGCCCTTCAGAATTGCAACCTTGTGTCAGGTTCTCGCGTGTAAACTTCTGTTTGTAACTTGATTGTCAGCACAACTATTAATGTGAAACGCAATCCCCGGCACTTTGTAGTGTCGTCAGAAAATCAAAATCTCTCCTTTGTGTCCATAGTACGACCATCAGAATATAAGCTTTGAATTACAGTTCAGTATCTTTGCAATTTCAGCATTTTTCTTCTCATTGATACACTAATGTCAAAATTAGGCATAAAGGCTGGAAATAGCTCATTCTGTTTCCTCTTATAATAGGTAATTGATGCAGAGGATGTTCTTAGAATGATTTTTTTTTTTTTTTTTTTTTTTAAATTGAGAGCCATGTAAAACCCAACTATTTAACCTTTGAAATGGTGTGGAGTTTATTGTGCAGTTAAAGTCCAATATCATTAAGCTTTGTAGTTAATGTTTGCTCTATTGAGCTGCTTGTTTGCCACCGGTTGAGCGGTATGTGCTGAACGGCAGAGCTGCCTCTAGGACAGGGCTGCTCCTCTGTCTGTGTATCTGCAGATCTCTGAGCTGGGGAAAATGTGTTCTCTTGGCACAAACATTTTATGCCCTTTGACTTTGAACCTTGTTGCTTTTTGTTACCAGCTTCTTGTACGAAGTTTCTCTAGTGAGTTACTGTATTATCCTCTAGCGTTATGGTTTTGAAAAACCAGGTTTTCTGCTGAACTTCAAAACTGGAATAGGGTGGTGGGCTGGGAAACTCGTGGTGAGGTCTCATTTAGGAAATGCAGTTCCTTGTTTTTCCTTGTCTTTACAGATAAATCATTGCATGAAATATTTTTCTGATAATGATGCACAACTCCTCATTTACAAATTATGAGGCAGGTCTGTTTACTCTGTCCCTCAGAGAAGGATACTGGGTATAATTTTCTTTAACTCGCAGTACCAATCCTGAGTGGAAATGTACTTCTACTTGTGTGGAATCTAGTAATTTACAAATATGGCCACCACATGTTGGTTTCAATAGTATCTTGAATTTCCGTTCTCTGTCATCTTTGTCTTAAAGACTTTTTATTGGAATGATCTGAAAGGTTTGTTGTGTTTTGGTTTTTTTTTCCTGAATAAAACTCTTAGGTGTCTGGTTTTCTCCATGCTCTCTAATTTAAGGATATTGAGACTTCAGTTAATGCTATTGCAACCCTTTAAGCTTGTAAGTGGCTTCCAGATAAAGGTGAAGGGGCTTATTTCAAAGGGGAATTTGAAATGCAAGGACTTGGCTGTGTGTATTACTGAGGTTTTCTGACCATCAAGCAAACCAGTGGAAAGCTGTTTGAACCAAAATCCTCCGTGAAGGAGAGGTGAGCAGACAGGTTGCTATTCTAAGACCTGTTGTACAGAACTAAATCTGAACCCAAGCTTTGCTTCTTGGAGGTGTTCAGAGAAAGCATGAGGAGCAATGAATGTGAGATGTGAGCAACCTGTCCTAACTTTGAACTCTGAGTGGGGTTTGGAGCAGGTGACCTCCGCAGGTCCCTTTCAACCTAAATTATTCTATGACTATCCAGAGACTTGAGGTAAAAATATGTCTCCTTATCTATGTCAGACAGTCTTCTAGTCTCTGCTGCTACCTGGAGTATAAAAGCAGTGGCTTTATAAGAATAACTATGCTAGGTTAGTCCAAGGAGACCAGTAGCAGATCCTTTGGGATATGTGTAAAACATGATATACAGTGTATTTCAGGCATAAAGATAGGACCTGATTGCCAGTAATTCAAGGACAAGATCTCAAATTTTCTTCTATTATCCTCCACATTAGTGTGTTGCTGGGAATGAATGATATCATAATATATACTGAGGGATACTACAGAACTTTCAAATGTTCTTCATTTTACTTGTGTACCGCAATTGTAATTCTTTGGATCAGTGCATATACTTCTAGGGCCCATAAACTATGTTCAAACACTGATTAGGAGCCAGAGTGGTTGAAGAGATTACAGCTTCTTGTAATGAATCTTGCTTTCCAATCTGGCAAATCAACTTGGCTCGTCTAAGTTGGATTCCATGACTCTGGTTTGTGGGGCACATAAGTTCTCAGTGTTTCACTTCAGAATCCTACCACTGTGACAGGACTTTGTCTTTCTGCTCACTGTTTTTCTCTTGTATGTATAGATCAGAAAGCAGGACTAGACTGCCAAATTTATTTTCCAGTAAAAAGAAAAACTGCAGTTGTGAGAGTCTTCTGGGGAGAATCAGGTTGTTCTTACCAGTTTTCTGAATCTAGGCATTTTCTTTTTCCCCTCCTCTAGCAAATTATTGAACATTGAGTGTCAGTTGATCAATTATATTTGTGCCTAGCTTTCCTCAGTCCATGGTAGCTAAAGACTCTAGGATATATTAAAAATTTAGCTTTGGGCAATTTGTTTTTAAGCATAATTGTCAGCTAACTTTCTTTAGGATAAGTAATTTAGATTACCCATAACATAAGCTACCTTGCAGGCAGATTGATATACAGTGATCTTGCAAGCTGAAACACATAAATGTACTGGTGCTTGTAGTTTCCTTTTGTGTACAAATAGCTGTTGAATCTTTTTTTTTTCTTCTGGGAGATGAGATATTTTGGTAGCTGATTACTTTTAGCAGTTCTACTATTCTAAAGTGACTAGAGTCATCTGTATGTACAGACTTTTTTTGGTTGCATGTTACACTGTGAATGTCTTAAAAGCTTGTGGGAGAGGAAAGGATATTGTGATGTGTGCATGAAATAATAGGATGGAATTCAATGCTAACTTATTTTTCCCTTTGCCTTATAGAAGAGGAAGATGGTGTTTGGGAGAACGGACTTTCTTACGAATGTCGCACTCTACTTTTCAAAGCTGTTCACAACCTGTTGGAGAGGTGTTTAATGAATCGCAATTTCGTGCGCATTGGGAAATGGTTTGTGAAGCCTTACGAGAAAGATGAAAAACCTATAAACAAAAGGTAGGATGTTTTATTTTGCTTTATGAAAGAATTTATAGGGTTTATTTAAGCTTTGTCCTAGAAGAAACATTGAATTTAGAGCACTCTATGGTTTGTTTGGGAACCTAGATCTCTGATCTTCCTTGGTTTTTCTTCCTTTTTGGAGTTCTTCAAAACTTCCTTATGATGAAAGGAAGTAATATTAGGGGCAGTGGGCGTTCTTTTCTGTGTACTGTTACTCATCTACAGACCACAGATAAGAGGGCTGCTGGGAAAGAAGTTAGTCTTCTAGAAAGGAAGAAAAGGATAACTGTGTGAAGAGATCCTTGCTCTCGGGACTCGTCAGTGTAGTGACTGGGACTAATTCTGATTGTAAACAGTAAGACTCATTCTTTGAGCAAGCTGGATCTAGAGAGCCGTTTATAGGCGCCACAAGGTTTAGATAAATTGCATCTTATGGGAGATGTTGAGGAAAGAGTTTGAAATGTCGGCTCCTGGTCAGAAAAAAGGTTGTCTGGGAGCACTGGTGTCATAAGAATATGTGGGGAGGAGGGCGAGAGGAGCATTTTTTTTAATCTAAATTGGAAGGACGACTTCTCATGGTTTTAAAGTGGTTTGACACGGTCTGTGTTGCCTAGCAATAAATAATGAAATGAATAAAAACTAGGTTAGCTGGAACAAGTTTAATCGCTGTTCCCAAATCAGCTTTTAAAATCCAAAGTAATTTAAAGCTTAGATGATGGGTTTTCTTGTGTGTGTGCATTTTCAGTGTGTGTAATATGTATGTCTTCAATCTTGCATGCGGGAAATTTTGAGATCAGTGGGCTTTGCCTTTTGGGTGTGGAGTTGGCCATTGTTGGCATCTTCTGCAATAAATTTAAACTTGAAAGAAAATGAGAGCTGTTCTGGAGCAAAAGAAGCAGAAGCACATGTTTGTGTGTGCTTCTATTAGTAGTTGTGAACTGCTGCTTTTAATTTGTGTGTAAACTTTAGTTCTAGGCATCTTTCTCCACCCTGGTCATGGCAAATGTTTTCCCTCTGGGGTGTCCTTGTCCATCCTTCTGCGTGTTGTTGCTATAAATCGATAGTAAAGAGTTTACTTTTAACTGTTTAGGCCAATATTGTCTTGGCACAGTCTGGGCTTTCCTCATCTGAGGAACTGGTTTTCCAAATTGTCATTTGAAACTAGCATTAGTTATGGGGTGGCATCCTTTACAGTAATTCTATAAAGCTCTCTGCAACAGCTGGAAAAGCTGATGAAAGCTTTTAAAATTAAATAGCAGTGTTTGTTTAATTTGGAGACTCTGATTATTATTATATTTTTTTAAGGAGGTCAGAAGGTCAGCATGCTTGATGAAAATAATTGAAGGAATTATGAGCTTACTCACACAACAACTTCATCATAAATCATCCAGAACTATTGGAAATATACATAGAAAGATCAGTCAGATATGTGTAAGACAACTTCACTGTAGAGAAATCTCACTGCTTCCTACCAATAGCTCAATAGCACGTGATACTCTGAATATTGGCTTTCATGAAGTGAAGTGAGGGGAATGGCTCACAGATGTGCATACTCGTGGTGCATTATTTGGCTCATCCCTTCTAGGAATAGCTAGAATTTGGGTAATCTATACTCTCTGGGAAGTTAGGCTGTGCAGAGCTATCAGTTCAGGCACCTACTGCTCCCAGCAGCTTCCTGTGAGAGAAACCCAGATGATTGAAATAGGTGCTTTGTGATACCACCTCTGAAGCTAGAAAGTGTCTCACTGTGTGATTGAGGAGGAAATGTCAAGTGGAACAGTTTGAGTGGATTTTGGTCTCTCGTGGAAATGGCAATACTTGTTTAGTCAAAAGGGACATTTCCCTCTTATCAAATTTTATGTGTGACACTGCAGCAAACTCAACATGAAAGGACTTGCAGCCTGCCTAGAAAATCCTCCGAATGTCGTTTCTGGGGTGCTGATATGTTTTCTTACTAGACAGCTGGTCTAGAACTAAGGTTTAGTTTTGTTAATATAACTTTGTCATGTCTTTCCTTCCTTGGGATACATTTAATCAGCAAGACCTTTACTAAGTTTCTTTTCTCATAGATGTGGCTGACTTAATTAAAAACCAAAACAAATTCCTCCTAACAGAGGAAGAAACAGAAAGTGTTCTGGAAAAGAGGCTGTTCTTCCTCCATGGAGAAGTTTAGTATGATAGGTTTTTGAGATTCATGTTATGAATGTTACTATTCCTGTTACTTGAAAGATGGTGAAAACACTCAGACAAAAATGTATCTTCAAAACTGTTCTCATTCCTAAGCTATGCACATCCATAATCATGAACAGAAGAATGGTTTTGGGACTGTTCTTTGCATTAACATTGAGAAACCTTGATTATAGAATTCACATGCCTATAAATTTACAGGCATTTAGTATACTGAGGATATGCAGTCTGCTACCAGTCTGCTTCAGATCCTGGTTTACACTACCCTGCCCAGTGGGGCTTGGCTGGCTCCTACACGAACGAGTTCTCCATGTATTGCAACTACAGGGCTCGATGAGGCTGCTTGTTCTTGCTGGCAATCTTTAGTTTCAAAGTCTTGGATTAGAGACTGAATAGTCGGTGCCCTTGGTAGTGAAGGTAACTTCTTAACATGTGCTTTGTGGAGCTGTGGTTGAGCAGTGTGCAGTAGTCCCCCTTTTCCCCTTTCTTTCTCTTTGAAGGGTGTGCTAATAGAGCTATTTCTTTCATTTGAAGCTGATCCCATCTGGATTTTTCTGCATTCTGTTTGAAAGCATGTGGTTCCAGAATGTGAGATTTTCTGTTCTCTGCTCTCCTAACAATAGAAGTCAGTTGCGTTGTGCTTTTCAGGCGTATGTGGTAGTGCAACAGACGTAAGACTGTGACTTCTAATAGGTGTTTGGCTGTGATGACAGATCCTCAGGCAACCATGGCTTCCTGTCTGTTGCTCTGTTGTTTTTCTTGTCTAATAAAAAAATATATATAAATCCATTTCATCTTTTTATTGCATACATTTTAATTTTAAAAGGAGAGTCCTCGATGTTCATGAACTGATGCCATGCTGTGGCATGTAGATTTTTAGTGCTCACTGTTTAATTATGTGACTCCCAAAACAAACTTATTAAACTAACGTCATATTATTGTTTAATATTTCTTAAACAATTTTGCTGTGGAAAGAGTAAAACCCTGAGATGTTTGCATTGTGCCATTACATGCTTCGTGTTGACAAGGCTGCAAGATAATAACCATGATCTGCTCTTCCTTCTCTCCCCAGTCTAAAACCAGCATTGGGAAAAGTGAGACAGTCATGTATTTGGTGACATTTGATCTGTTAGAACAAGTCACGATTGCCATGCCTGAGGAAACTGTCTGAGGTTTTCAAGTATGCCAGTTCCACTGCTGTTTATAGATAGGGCAGGAATGGAGTGGCTGACTCCCTGAAGTGCGTGCACTGGGGTTTGTGGTGTTGCTCGCTTGTAAGTGGGCGATTTTTGGTTTCTGGGAAGGGGTGGTGGAGATCAGCAGGAGAACAACAGTACAATGAAAGACTAAAGAGAAGGTTTTGCTAATGGCCTTAGTTGTAACCAAAGGGGGAGGGAGGGATCATTTCCCTAGCATTTGTCACAACCTTTTTCAATCACTTAAAGCAAGGTAGATTACAGAAGCTCAATAATGTGGTTTAAATGACTGCATATTAAATTACAAAGTTTGACAAATAGGAAAATGTCTTTCTCTCTTCCCCTTTCCAAGTTATTATGTTATTGCCACGTTCAGAGATCCAGTCATGCGCTTTATTCAAAAAACCACCCTTTAAATGTATGATACGGAGATTGTGATCTGCTGCATCCAACTGTCCATCTTCCTTTTCTGGTTAGACTGCTCAAATTAAGAGCCTTTAGATGAGCCTCTTTCTCTTGCCAAATGGATGATAAAATAGTAGTGCCTACATGAAACAAATATGATTAGGAAACTTGTCAGATTAAACACTATTTTAGACACAATTCCTTAATGAAGATTAAATCTGACATTCCTAATGAAACAAAAATATGAAGTGCTTATGTGGAGGATTATCTCTTGAAGTTTTGGTAACAAGTACAACTTGCTGAACTTTTAGCACAGTTGAAATACCAATAAGCAAATAACTGAGTGATCCTGATTTTGTGGGAGGGTCTGATAGACAACTGAGTATCTAGAATGCTAGAAGCTGCCACATTACTTGTATGCTTCCTTTATTTTCACCCCCCTGCTTCTTCTCCTGAATGATGCAGCTGCTTCTGATGTCACAGTTGGATGTTATGGAAATGGGACAGGGGCAGAGACCTGGGCT
>JANHGN010002904.1:26193-39922 GCA_024605025.1 Megaceryle maxima | reverse complement strand
ACAAGCACATGTGTTTTTTGAGGTGTTTGGGGAAAGGGGTTTTTTATTGTCGTTCACTGCGCCCCTCCCCCCCCCCCCCCCCCCCCCAAGGAAATACTGTTTTCCCTACCTAATGTAAACAATAGGTTTATGACTTCTTGGGAAACGACTGCTGAAAAATATTGTAGATATAACTTTGGTTTTGTGGTGGTTTTTCTTTTTTGCTGTTTGTTTTTATAAGCCTTTGTACATGTAGTTATTTTGATTTAAAGTGTGCTTATCATAGTTCTGAGTATCTGTATTTTTTCCCTCTGCCTCATCGTGCTGGGAGGAAGAGGTAAAACTAGGCACGTGGAGGTGATTCCGGAGTGTGGTGCAAGGCTGCTGCCAGGTCTGCCAGTCATGAGTGGCCATGGCTGCAATTTGGGGGGGAACACATTTTTCAGTGAAGCTCTAGAAATGGTCTTGCTGCCTGCTTCAGAAATGTTGGTATGGGTAACATAACAGCATGAACGAGATCACCTATTGTCTGTTTGGTCTTTGCTGCCCTTAGGACAAAGGGAATGCTGCGCTTTCGGTTCTGAGCCCATGTCTCTGCCTTATGTCCCTGCTTGGCTACCTTTTCCCATTTCCCACGGGTCCCCTTTCCATAGGAACGGAGAGGTTTGCTTCATGGTAGCTCTAGAATGATGCTGTGAATTATGAGTAAGGAACAGAATGAGGATATTTCTGGATGTTAAAGCTCAAGAACTTGATGCTCGTGTGTTAACTATACAAGAACAACATGAAGCCGCAGGTTTTGTGTTTATTTCTATATATTTCATTTGAAACCTTTAATAGCTGAAACTGCAGGACTCTTCTTGATACTGTTGGAATATTTTCTGTGAGGTCTGCTCAGCTCCTTTTGCAGTATAAATTTCCTCCCTATGTTAATCTTTAAATCAAACAATGTCAACATTTTTTTTACAACAGCTCTAATGAGGCTGTTCTGGCATCATGTACCGGCAGGAGAGCAGGTGATGTTTTTCCTTTTGCTGTAGACAGCTGGAATTGAGAGCTGCTGTAAGTAGGACAGTGCAGGATAAACAGCAGGAGCTGAGAGCACTGATCACGTGATCGTCTCTTTGGAATATTGGGTTGCTACAGAGACTACAAGCAGACAAATTTAGCGCTTTACATCACAAAGCAGTTTTCTCTTATTTAGCTTAAGTTACAGTGGTGGTTGGTTCATCAGGAAACATTAAAAAAAAAAAAGATATGACTATTGCTTTTTAGCTTTCAAACGTTAAATCTATGCTGCTCTTGTTCACTGAATGATAATACATACACCACACAGATACTTCAGATTTTGTTAAATGAAAATTTTATAATGTATTTCAATTTTGAACTTTGAAAAAATCTGTCTTAACAAGATGTTTGTAAATGTTTCAGAATGGGAAAGAGCAATACATTGAAAGCTGTTACTCTATCTTTGAAACAGAGTAATGTCTAGCTCTTACCCATTTCCCAAATATGTTCTGGATTCTTGTTCTTTATAGCACACACATATTTCACTGTAAAAGCTCAAGATCAGATAATTGAGATTTGCATCCTCAATAATTAAAGGATGCTAAAATATAAAATGACAGGTTTATTAGTCTCATTTAAGTTCTGAAATACAGAAACATGAGCAAACTCCTTTTTGTACTGCTGCTTATAATTGTTGTATCAGGAGAAATACCTACTTGGAAGTGTGTGTGTGTGTATTTATAGAAGTACATGTATTTTCCAGCTGTGTTCTGCAGAATTGAATTTTGCTTCTTTGTAAGATGCCATGCTATAGTTTTAGTAATGTACAAAAATAATTTAATTTGTTTCAACCTTGTTTTTATGGGGATAAAACTAAGCTCGTTAATAACTAAATTAAGTCAGATGTGGAGGTCTTTAAGGGGAATATGCCATTCTGGAATACAGGTCATTTGCTACATTTGTATTTGTTTCGGTGCACGTAAACTTAGTTATGGAATAAATAAGTATTTTTAACTCATAGGTTTAACTAAAATCGAAACATCCTCAGCTATGTGAAAAATATTTTGGAGAGCCTCTTGACAGTAGTCATTAATGATGTGCTTTGAACTGGAAGGATTTTTTTCTACTTTGCTATGAGCTATGTTTTTTGCTTTGTGTTATCGTCAAAATCAGCTTTCTGCTATATTTACCTTCATGACCATAGGGAGTTACTCTGAGATGCTTAGAAAAATGTCTGCTGCTCCATCTTTTCGTCAGTAGTTAAAGAAGCATCTGTAGTTTGAGATCTTATTACTTCATGTTAAGATGCAACATATGTAACTTGCTAGAAAATGTGGATGTGCATTTGTTTAGATTTCTTTGTGCTTTCACGTTAAGGATATTAATGCCACTCTGTCTGCTTGAAGTGCAGAGCTTGTGATGGGGCTGATCCAAACCCTGATATTATAGGGGAACTTGTAGCCAAGGGCAAGAAAGGCATGTTTGTGAATTGATTAATGATGATTCAAACTCTTTATGATAAAAAGTAGTACTGCAGTGTAATGAGTATGTATGAGAGCATGTTCTTCCTAGAGAACTAGGAAGTAATTTCTCTTGGCCTCTATTTCCCTCAGCCCCCAGTGGTTAAAAAGCACACATCTCCCCCCCCCTCAAAAAAAAAAGAAAATAACTGCAACCAAAACCAAACAAAACTCCTGAAGTATTTTATAATTGAAACAATTTGTGTGCTAGCCTTGTGAGGTGGTTGTGGTTGTTTTCTGTGGTGGTGTGTTTTGTTTGGTTATGTTTTTTGTGTGTGGGTTTTTTTGGTGTTTTGTTTGTTTGTTTTTCTCTTTAATTTCTTAACTCAAGAAAACTCAAATGTTTTTCCTGGCAGTTGTTTTTAATGCTGTGTTAATATAACAATCTGATTTTAATGTTTTACTTCTTTCATAGCTTGTTTATTACAGCAAATGTATACTTAATTCAGACTAGAAAGGATCAGGAATTAGGATTGCGGAGTGTAATAATTCAGGGTTATGGGTGGTGAGTGGAAATGGAAGATACTGTGTTTAAAAGCAGATGGGCTGTTGAAGCAGCAGAGGTGTGAAGGTGGCTGCCTAGAAAGCCACTCTTCCATTAGTGCATTGCGGTGTCAGGGCTGTACCTGGAAGATGTGTGCAGTCACAAAGAACTACTCTGAACAAGCACTTACAAAGAAAAGGTGGTAGATGGGGTTGTCTTGAGGGAGTTGCTTCTGCTTTTCTTCTGTTAGCTCAGAAAGCCTCAAGTGGCTTGGCAGCTTCACTCTTTCTTCTCCGTGATGAAAAGCCCCAGAGGGTTGCCTGACAAAGAACAAAGCGTGTGGTGTAATGTGTCGTGGAATAGAGGACAGTGTAGTGCATGTTGAGCATGTGCTCAGGTGTGTAATTCCTCGAGACTTATTCTTTGGCAGTTGTGTTTTGTTTTCTATCCTGTGCTGTTGCTATAGTGTTGTGTCCCAACCTGGTTAAAGGAAAAAAAGCCCAACAAATAATTGACTATGGAGGGCTTTCAGGCTTCAGGGTTTGTGTGTGTGACCTTTAAAACTTTTTTTCTATTTTTTTTTTCCCTAAAGAACCTCTTTAATTTTAAGACCGTGCTAAGAATTTACTGTAGAAGTCAACTGTCACCTTTTAAAAAGGAACTTCTTCGATACTTTAAATTTATTTAAGTAGCATAGCGAGATCATCTGGAGCAGAACAACTATTTGGAGATGCTTCTATTTGGGCAGCTCTGATGTATCAGTGGGGAACTCTCAGCAATACAGCTCCTGCTGATAATAGTTGTGAGCCAGTCATGATATATTGATTCTTGGTCAGAATGCCCTGAAGGATTCTGGGTGCTGGCCAATATGTACCAATTTTTGGCAAATATTTTACAGCAGTCTGAAATAATGATGCATATCAATTAGAGACTTAAAACTGTAGCTAATGTGTTTGTGCTCCTAAACAAGGTGTGTTCTACGCCATTGAAAGGGCAACGATAGAATCCTACTTGTGAAAGCCATTTGTTCTGGGAGAGGAATTTTACTTTGTAAGGTCCATTTTCCTCATTTAGGAAATGACAGTAGAAAGCATAGAGTTGATAAGGATATGGGAAATATTTTGGTAGGGTTAGCAGTGTTTTGATTTGCTAAGCCACTCATGGTTCAACTCAGAAGTAATTTACAAAGATGATCTAGGAAAATAAGAGATGGTAATTGTAAAAAAACAAAAAAAAACCCCAAAACAACACCCCTCCCCCCCCCATTCCAAACCAAAAAATCCCCCACCAAAAACCAAATACAACTTACAAACAAATAAAAAAAACCAACCCCAAACATTTATCTCTCAGTTGAAACATTTGGCTGCTTTTTTTGAACGTAGTATTAAATGTGCTGTAGGTGTGGGTTTGGTTTTTTTTGTTTATTTGGTTTTGTTTTGTTTTTTTGTTGTTGTTGTGTGGGGTTTTTTTAAATATTTATTTATTTATTTATTTATTTTTTATTTGGAGACTTCCTCGTTGCTTCTGCTGCTGCAGTCTCCTTGTCTTTCAGGCGTAGTGTGGTGCTGATTTGAAGTATGCAATCTACTGAAGTGTGGATTAGTGAGGTTCTAATGCAGCTAATGTTTGTGAAGCACCTTGAAGATCTAAACCTCCACGTCAGTACTAATGTGGAGGGAAAAAAAACCAGACCTAATTACATTTTTATCAAGAAGCTATTTTCAGACTTGTTAATGGATATGTAGAAATCTCATGTATACACAATTTTTAGTGTGCTTTTCCCTCCCACTCTCCAGTTTCTCCTACAAAGGTAGATGTAGAAATTTTATTGAAATTGTCCACGTCCCTCTCTGTTTCTTTTCACATAGAATCATAATCTGAAATGAAAACCTCTTCATTTTGTATGATTAGAGTGAAGAGGGAGCATGGGGGAATCAAAAATGGTTTTTAAACAAATATGCTTTCATGGAGCTTAAGTGGGGACTGAAGATTGCATGAAGTAGCATTATTTCAAGGAGTGTTTCTCTTTAAAGTTTAATTTTGAAACTGATTCCAGTATTGAAGTAATTCTGACTGAATTCTGGTGTGTTCAGATGAAAATTCTTAAAGAATACTTGTTCTGGTGACATTTCATGACATTTCATAACATCTCTATTCAGAGATCAGTTGAAAACTGGATTACTGATATTGAAGTTGTGTGAGTAGGACTTCCATGAAATTAATTAGAACTGTTAATGGACTAAATAATCGGTCAGGCAAGGAAAGGAGATTTTTGGGAGATCTAGGATTTTGTTTTCAGAATTTTCTGTTAAAATTCTATCCTCTGCTCTTATGTCTTAGATACTTGCTTCGCAGATTCCCTCTGCATGCAGGACAAAAGTTCTGAGCATTAAGGTGGTATTTTATATTTCAGTTATGAGTTCCTCTGCACAAATTACTTGGTGATCTTCTGAGCTACTTCAAAAAATGTCTGCAAGTAAAAGCCTAGGATGAGTGCTGCCTTAGCAGGCAGGAAACCACTGGTTTTCTTTCTGTTATTGTGCCCTTGACTGACTTATAAAGGTAACTTGCCTATTTACCCCAAAGTGATAAATAAGTAGGTACACTTTTGGCTTGATTAGGATTTTTGGCTGTGAGGTAAGTTATTGAGAATAGGAGAGAAAGACTTAGAGCTCTATATTTCTTTTGGTAAGGTATGGTAAAGCTTGAGAAGACCCCTAAGTTGGGATTGGAGCAGCATCATGTACTGCCAGTCAGACACTGGAAACTTAAGGAATTGGAGAGTGTCAAAATGTATTACTAAAAAAAAAAAAGAAAAAAAAAAAAGAAAAAAGGGGGGGAGAAAAAGAAATTTAAAAAGCATGCACATTTGTAGACTTTCTGCTAAGTGGTAAAACGGTGTTTGTAGGGGCATCCTGTAACTTAAAGGTCTGGTTCTTTGTTTTCTGTTCTCCTTTTCTCTGCTCCCCTGCAAAGAGCTTCACTATGGTTGTGATTTTTTTTTTTTAAGCTTTTATTTTTTTGTTTTAATGGAGAATTCTTCATTGTATTTCTTGTGATTACTTCACGTGCGTTGATACATCAGAAGGGTTTGTAACCTAACAAATGACGATGTTAAATGTGAAGCAACAGTTTCTGAGCATGACTAGTGAGGCAGAAATTTAATACTATGTTTAAGTACATAAAGTGTTAGTTTTGCCTTTCATGTTAACCTTCAGTTTAAAGAAGTCTCCTGTTTTCAGGAGATACATGAGGAGATGTTTCCCTGAGCTTGAGTTTAAGGAACTGCTCTGTTGGGTTTTTTACTATGTATTTCTAGTATGAAGCTATCACCCTATTCTGCATTAAATGACTTTGCTGCACCTCTGAAAGTACTGAAACAAAAACCTGAGGTGGTGTGCATCATTTTGCTGTTCAGCACCTACATTTATAACCACAGTTAGTGAAAGCTTTTTTATAATGTTTGGATTTTGTGGAATGAATTGTACCCCAGCAGATCTGCCCTCCCTGCAATACAAGCAGCGTGCTGGCAACTTGCATGCCAGAGCTGCTCCAGTGATGTCAGTGACAACAATGGCTACTCTCTTACTTTATTATTTTGTTGGAAACTTCTCCTCTGCTGAGTGGGGGGAGAAGAAAGTTCTCATTTGGGTTTTTGTTTTGTGGTGGTGTGTGTTTTTTTTGGATTTGGCTTTTGCATGATGACCTTGAATTTTCCTTGCTACTTCTTGGGACTAGTTTTGCAGTGTAATGAATTCAAGTGCTTCTGTTATCATGCTGATGCTTCTCTTTGTCTTGGTTTATTTGAATTCCAGCGGATTATGCCACGACTGTCTGCCCTTTATCTGTGTAATAATGTGGTGTTTACAAGAGACATTGCTTAATTGCATTTAAAGTGTATTTAAAAATTAAAAGCACATACTGTTTAAACTTTGCCATGCATATGCTAAGCCTCTAAATTGTTATTCGTTGCTCAGAACCAAGAACACTATCCACTCATTCACCTTAAACCATCTAATATGATTTTACAATAAAATTCAATTTGAAAATCAGCCTTCAACTATTTGCATAAGGATTAAATTCTAATCAGATTTCCATATAGGAATTTAGTGGTGTTTACTAACCATGTGACTTCACTTGAACTTGAAATCATCAACAAGATGCTTGGTTCCATCATCGCTGCAGTTTGGAAACAACTTTCCTGGGATTCCTGAGCAGTATGTTACTTTGTCTGCAGGGAGTATTCTGCCCAGAACTGAAGTACTGAAGCAGTTGTGTTACATACTTGTGAATGAGTAGTGGAAATTCACTCATGTCTGGATCCTCGCTATTTTTTTTGTTGTTGTTCCTAAAACACAATTAAAATGGAACAGCAGATGAGCATAGCACTGCCCATGTGATACACTTCACACTGTTACGCTTCAGTCGGGGCCAGCCCCTCAGAGCAGTTTCTCATTGACTTCACTTCATGGCTTGCTTTGAGTTACTGTCATAAAAAAAAAAATGTGCTGCGTTTCCTGTTCCTCCTTGAACGGTTTGTGGGTTCTCTCATCCTTGAAGTGTTTTAAGCCCCTAATTTTAAATCTGCTGGTAGGCAAAGCCATGTATTTAACACTGTTGTCATCTTCTTTATGGTTGTGACTACCCTGGTGGTTGCTTTGAGTCTGAGACTTGGTGAACTGATTTATCTCCATTTTCACAGATTGAATGGAATGTGCCAATTCCATAAAGGTGTGGTGTTTGGTTTGTTTGTTTTTTTTTTTTTTCCCCTTACTATTTACTGTCCCACCATCTACCTGCTGGGGGAGCAAAGAGACATCTTGGAAATAATGCTAAAGATGCATCCAGCGACTGCACCTGTGGAGGCTGCATTTTAATAGGGTGTTGCTCAGATGCTCAGAGTTTGTCCGTTCTTCATGCCCTGGAGCTCTGTTTGTATCTTGTTCAGCATCACAAAACTTGCTTTGGTTCTTACGCTGTAGACTAAGAAATACAAACGTGTCAGGAGGTCAGAGCACGCAGGCAATCCTGGGTGTTAGCTGATGGGGTCTAGTTTTAATTTTGGGGAAAAGTGTGTTATGTTCATACAGTCTCTTTAGGCTACACTACTTCATGGAGTGTCTTTTCCATTTGACCTTGCAAAAAATGCACTGGTATCTGCTATTTTGACTGACTTCATTTCGGCTGTTTGCCTTGACTTGTTTCTTTTTGTTTTCCTGGAGACTGAGCAGGTGCTTGATGCGACCCTCCATACAGAGAAAGAGTTTTATTTTCTGTTCAGTACTTTATGAAGTACTTTTAAGGTTCTCTTTGACTTTCATTCTTCTATTACTGAGATGGTGGATCTAATTTAATGTCCAATGTGAACAGCATCTTTTTGCTTTTAGACATCTGTTCTTTTCCTATGGGAGTGTATTAGTCTGACAGACCCTTGAGATTAAGTTGTAGCTAATATAACTGAAAATTGCTGTGCCTGTTCAACTTCTTTAAAAAGGGGGCAAAAAAAGTAGTATTTTCACATGAAGCTGGGTATGAAAACATAGAACTTCTGCAGCATCCTGGCAGGGACCTGCTTTTTTTTTTTGTTGTTTTGTTGTTTTGGTTTTTTTGTTTGTTTATTTGCTTTCCTGCTCTATTCCTACCTTTTAATTAAAATTGGTAAAAAAATATTTCAGATAAACCATTGAACTGATTTGCCTGCAACATTAAATATTTTGATAGCTGTACTTGCAGGGGTTTATCTATGTTTTTGTACCAAAACAACAGCTAGCAGAGCTGCAAAGATTGGGAGGTCTCTGAAGCGTGATCTTGGGAGGTAGATGACTTCATGGAGTTGCCAGCTAGTAACTATGTACAGCACTGTGAAAGCAGCATTTAATTCACCATTACAGGAAGGAGCTATGTTTATTGTTTGCATGGCTTTTGCTGTACAGGACTGTTTATTTCCAAAAACATTGATTGATTGAGACAAACTATCATCGAAGCATCTGATATTAAACATTAATACTTGCTGTAATGAATTTAACAATGACACAAGCTTGGTTTTGTTTGGGTTTGTTTGTTTTTTGTGTGTGTGTGTGGTGGTGTGTTTTTGTGTTGTGTTTTGTTTGTTTTTAAGTTGACTATCTTTCCTGTTGTGTGTAGGTGTGGGATTTCATTTGTAGTTACCTGATTGGCTTCAGGAGCATAAAGATAAGATTCAATTTTAAAAAAACCCCAACCAACAGAACTAGCACTTCTCAAGGCTGTTGCCATTCTTCTTCATGCTTTTAAACAAGTGACTTGTTGCCTAATATTACATACAAATCTTACCCACTAAGCAGAATTTATATTATCTGTGACAGGAGAAACCTAGCTATGACCTTAATAAAATTAATATATGTTCAGAAATATTTTTCTAGCTTACAAATATGCTATAAAAGTATTAAATTATAGGGTTTGTCTTGCAAAAAATTGTGTTTTAAATTTCCTCCAGACTTTAACATATCAAGTGTCAGTCCAAAGAGATGGAAAATGTAGTGTCTATTGTTTTCAAAGTGATTGAACTTAAATTCTGTCTTTAATGCTGGAATACTTTGTAAATGCTCCAACAGAACATGTCTTTAGCATTTTCTTGCTATTTAGAAGAGTTTTGGTTTGGTTTTTGGTTTTTTTTTTTTTGTTGTTGTTGTTACTTCATTAATGAATGTTTTGTGAGGAAATACCTTGAAGCTAGTGAGAAAGCCATCAACTTAAAATAAGTTCTACACTTAAGATTTTTGTTTAAACTCTTTCCCCAGCGAGCACTTGTCCTGCTCATTCACCTTCTTCTTACATGGAGATAGTAATGTTTGCACCAGTGTGGAAATCAGTCAGCATCAGCCTGTGTACCTGCTCAGTGAAGAACACCTCACTCTCGCCCAGCAGTCTAACAGCCCTTTCCAAGGTAGGCTTGGCCAGTCTTTAATGAGTATTGAAATGAATCAATCCTCTGAGTTGCTCGGGCTGAAGGCTTCTGGCAAAGACTGGAAGTGGGAGCAGAGGCGTTACCTGTTCTGCATTGATTGCTCATTCTCCCCAGATGTCCCCTGTCGACATAGTCAGAAGCCAGTTGCTGTGTCTCAGCTCTTCTGCAGGTGGATGATTTCCATATTCATCTCTTGGCATGTAGCCATATAATTTGTCTTCATGACACAATAAACCTAATTTCCAACCACTGTCCTATTGGTGACTTAAATATTTTGATTTTTCAACAAGCTTTATAACCTCCACGTTTCTTCGTCAACCCCTCTTTAAGAAATCCATCTGACTCAGTGTACTTCAACCTGTTAATTTCCCCTACCATTTTTGATTTGGCTCTTCCTTGCCTGTAAATTGCTTTGGTTCCACCAGCAGATGCAGGCTATGCTCTCGAAGACAAAGGAGTGATGGGGCCTGAGTCTGGTTAGTGGGCTGTTTGATCATTCCCTGTCTTAGACACACTTGTGTTGGCTCTAGAAATCAGTTCTCCTGCATGACCACACATTGCCCTTGTTTATTAATGCTCAATGTCCAAACTTGCTTTTATGTTTTTTTTTGTTGGTTTGTTTTTTCTTGGTTTTTTTTTTTTTGAATGAGATTTAACAGCAGCTGTGCTTCCCTAATATGGACAAGACTAAACATGAGAGATACTTCCCTATGTACATGTTGTTGTTGTAACTGTACCCAGCAGAACTAAACGATGAAGAATCACCTTAACTCTGTCCAGAATTTGAAATAGTGTTTCTTTATCCCACCTCTGTTGGTCACTCTTTGCCAGCCAGGATGAAAACTTGCTTCTTGCTTGTTTAAATAGATTAATTTGTAGTTGTTATTGTGGCACCTTGATGTTTAACAGTGTGTGCCTACTCCCAACAACTTGTGCAGTATAGTAAAATGTGATTAGGGTGTGCTCTGACTTACTGATGGTAAGTTGTTTATTTGGTGTGGCTGAAATAACAGCAATGCTATTTCAGTGGGGAAGAGTGAATTTTGGTGAGAGATAATCTCCAATGTATTTTTCTTTTTTTTTCTTTTTTTTTTTTTCCTTTAAGTTATTCTTAGTCCCTTTGGATTAAATGGCACGCTCACAGGGCAGTCATTCAAGCTTTCTGATTCATCAACAAAAAAGCTTATTGGTGAATGGAAACAATTCTATCCTGTCACTTCCAACTTGAAGGAGGGATCTGAGGAAAAACAAGAAGAAATGGATTGGGAGGATGATTCTCTAGCTGCTGTTGAAGTCCTTGTTGGTGAGTGCTTTAATTACCCTTTAATTACTGAAGTAAACTCTTTGGGTAGGTCTGCAAAATTCTGAGTCCAAAATGCCTCCATTTTATTAAATTTTTTATTTTGCAACTGCTGTTGGTCTTTTGTTTTTCTGTTTAATGCTCAGGCCTATCTAAAATGAGTTGCTGATTAAAGTGGGTTTTGCAGACCTGTTGGTATGAGGTGTTTGTGCCCTGAGAAGAAAGATTGTTTTAAAAAATTTTTTTAAAATAAATAAATAAACCAACTAAAACACCTCCCCCAGACTACTACTGTTGACATCTGAGATGCATCAAAAGCTTGTTGTACTGTTTCAGATTCTGTGCAAATTCAAACGGAACAGACGTGCCTTTCAGGGATGTCTTCAAAACCACAATCCTGGAGAACTTAATGTACTCAGGCACTGCATTTATCTGCTGCTGTTCCTAAAATCTAAGCCCCTGGGACGCAATAGTTTGTTCCTCTGCTGTGGGCTATTGACCTTTGATTTGCCAAATAATGTAATCAGCTCTCTGTAATGAGAGTTACAGGCTTGTGTTGCAGTGATAGCTGGAGACCCTGGTGATGAAGGGGAGGGGAATATTGTCAGTTTTATGTATTATTTACAAGTATGTTCTTCATCTTCTTTATAAAACAAAATGATAGAAGCAGGTAGTTGCCTGTAGATACCAGGGCTGTCTCTGCCTGGGTACACAAAGTCCTTTTTATTCATTCACCCAAATCTTCTGTATAAAGCAAATTATAAAGTAATGGTAAAGGTGACAACAGAGACTTTTTGGCAAAGGCTAGTACTTTAGTAGGTAGAAAGGGTAGGTAACCTTATGAGTAACTGGTAAAACAATCCATTTGTTGATGATTTTAAATTCAAGTTTTTGATAAATAGCCATGAAATTGACTTGCTCTTCTTTCTAGCTGGTGTGAGAATGGTATACCCAGCATGCTTCGTCCTGGTTCCTCAGACAGACATCCCTGCTCCTACTACTGTAGGGGCATCTCACTGTTCAACTACTTGCTTGGGTGTCCACCAAGTGCCTGCTTCCACAAGAGATCCTGCCATGTCTTCAGTAACTCTGACTCCACCGACTTCCCCGGAAGAAGTTCAAACAGGTAGAATAAAATCAGCTTCTGCACGTGGGAGATAATTTTGATGGCTTCTCCTTCAATTCTAGCACTGTTTGGAAAGGATTCAGATGTTGTCTGTACAATTGACTTGTTACCAAAAATCATATTTCTTTAGTCTGCTGCTGAAAAACCAGTTTTTATTTCCTAACATTGAGTTAGGAAGATACTTTTTTTGCTAAGTTGTTTCTGTTGTGGTTGAATTGGAGTAATAGTGGTTGGGAGTGCATCACCTCATTGCCTAAAACTATTCCCTCTGGTGCTGCTTTTCAGTTGATGCTCAATCTGCCCAGAAATGGGTGAAGTTTTCTTCAGTTTCTGATGGATTTATCTCTGACAGTACTAGCCATCATGGTGGCAAAATACCTAGAAAGCTAGCCAACCAAGTGGTGGACAGAGTTTGGCAAGAATGCAATATGAACAGAGCGCAGAACAAGTACGTACTTACTCGTTTTGTGAACCTGAAAACCCTCCTGGTATCCTGTGTGTTCCCTGTAGAAGGTTCCATTGTTCAGGATGCAGTCACTGCTAGTAGAAGCTGCTTTACTTTGAGTAACAAAACATTTTAAAGAAGTTTAATTTGTTCCTAACTGGTAATGTAAATGAATATCAGAACAATACGTTAGTAAAAGGCTATTTGTAATTTCTTTGAATCTTCTGTCACTAAACTGCTCCTGAGGTTTGACAGAAGATAAGGAAAGAACATATGTTGATCCCAAATAATTCTGCCGATATCAAATCGTAGGAGGAAGTATTCTGCTACATCAAATGGCTTGTGTGATGAGGAGACAGCTGACAAGGTAGCATCCTGGGATTTTGTTGAAGCCACGCAGAGGACAAATTGCAATTGTTCAAGGTACAGTGCTTGGCAAACCCACAGACCAACAATGTACATTGAGATTGAAGTGCTCAGGGGAGGGCTCCTGATGACTCCTAAAGGAGTAATTAAGCAAGAGCTGCTTGGAGGAAAGCTGTAACAAAATTTGTATCTCGTGTCCTAAATGTCATTGTAGGTCTTGAAATTCTGCCCAGTAAGATAATGCAGAGTTTTTATTCAAGTGAATTATCTGAGTGGACCTCCTGGCAGTTCAGGGACAAGTCCTGAGTCCTGGGCTGGAATTCCTTAAGCCTGGATATGAGTAGAAACAATGTCATGGAAAACTTTTTCAGGCTGCAATAGAAAGGGAATGACAGTTTATTTAGAAATTAATAACCATTTTGGGGGGGGGGGCAGTGCCATCAGCCTTGAAGGAAGAAAGCTGTTAGTAAAAAAACTAGGGTGAGGTCAGCTGCAGTCCTCTTCCTCATTTACCTGACATTCCCCCCCTATCTAACACTCCACACCCAAAGACCT